>BRDA01087971.1:0-12027 GCA_036984385.1 Crenuchus spilurus
AGTACACAATTATATCTGATCTGCAATTAAGAAACATTTTATTAAGCACAAGCAGGCTTAGGCCTAGTCCACACGTAGCCGGGTATTTCTAAAAAGGAATATCTCCCCTACATTGTTTTCAAAAATAATATCATACACATGAGATCGTTTTAAGAAAAGTTTTCATCTACATGAATCTGCATAAATACGCCGTGGAGTGTTGTCATAAAGACGCCAAGCGCATAGATGGCAGTTTAACACAAAGCTAACGCCCATGTCAGCCAATCAGAATCCTTCAAAACAGAATAGTAACAAAAAACTTCTCCTTTGCTCCTCCACGTACTGGAGAAGCTGAACTTGTAAAAACAAACACGCAAACAGTGTTTGAATTAACATAAAAATGAAAAATTCTTTGCTGGCGTTCATCCTTCCACAGCAAGGCAGTCAATTACAGTGGTCGCGCATATGACGTCACAGCATCATTTGTCGCAGATTGTGATGTTCTGGACTCTAAAACGCCGTTTTCATACGTATACACGCAAACACAAAAACAGAGTTTTCCCAAAATCTCCACTTTGGCCGGAGTTTTCATAATCATTCGTTTTTGGTGTAAAACTGCGTTTGCATGTGGACGAAAGGCCCAAACGCATGAAAATATATGCGTTTATTGAAATATCCGGCTACGTGTGGACAAGGCCTTAGGCTGAAGGATGTTACCACTGTCTGTCATTAGAAACAGAGAAAATAAGTAGTCCGTTGTAGCAATAAAAGTGAAAGTTAACTGAAAGTCACAATGACATGCTAGGAAAGCCTGAAGAGAAATTGTGATGCCACCCCCACCCCTTTTTACTTGACAGTGGGTGTCTCTTCAAGCTTACCTAATAGGTTGGTGTGATTTTCAGTTTTACTTTCACTTTAACTGCTCATTGCTGGGATCCTAATTCTACCTCTTCTTCAAACACATATAGCTGGTTACACATTTCTGTTTTAATGCCAAAGTCTGCTTCTTATTTATTTGTCATACAAGAGCTTTTCAACGAAGAAGTAGCACTATGCTAACAGACTAGCCTGCTAAATACTAATGTCTGTTTCTTATGTCTGAGATGAGATATTTTCATTGAAGAAAGCTTTTTAGGCTTTTCTCAAAATAGAAGTGACAGCTCATTGATTTCTGCGGGTGTTCACACACTTTGTTAGTGACAGAGTTTGTCAGTGTCATTATTACAGCACTATGACTAGAATACATGGGCTACACAGAGAAAAGACACAGAAAAGATAAGGAAAGACTGGTATGTAGGGGAAGATGAACTGCAGATGGGCACTAGCAGTTATGCAATAATATGCAGTAGCTTGACTGGCCAAATCAAAGAAAAACCTGTTTATGAAAGTGTAGGTTGAAACTTTCTTCTGGTCATTTCTGTCAATTAATGCACTTTTAAGGACTTTCAGGCTATTAATATTAACCCAGCTATAGCAGATCAGATTCTTACTACTCTTTCACTATCATTATAGTCTGTGTTTAATTTTTGTGTAGGCTTTATCACTTGCTTGCAGAATTTGGCAACAGTGTGTGCCTCTCCCTGCGCATCAGTGGGTTGTTTCAATGCAAATGTAATCACTCAAATGTAATTGACTGTAATGAACAGGCTTTTGTGTGCTATACCCCGACTGACTCTAATGAGATATGCAGGGAATTAAGTCTGACAGACTAATTATGAATAAATTATGCATGTCATTACCCAGCAAGCTTTGTTGCCCCATGTCCTTGACAGAGAGGTTAGAGTTCATGCCAATTTGAAGTTTAGGGAGAAATAACAAGCAACAAGTGGGGTTGGAAGTGAGCATTTTACCCAATGGCGTCAGCTTTAGTCAGCATAAATATGATACCGTATATACGCAAATAATCTCCAAAGAACAGCGATGTTGACTTAATTTTTGACTAATAAGCACACCCCAATTTTTAGCAACCAATTTTTTAAGTGCACAGATTGTTTGTATATATATATATATATATATATATATATATATATATATACTTTGTATATATACAGTATATGATGATATGTTTAACAATGCTCCGCTGATTCATTCACTTATGTTTATGAATGGAGTCTTATTGTTCTGACTGGTCATTGAATCTTTTTGGAATTCCAACAGCTTCCAAGATAGGATCATTAACGTTTACGTAAAATATTGGCTACACATGCTCAACCTGCATGATTTTCTGCTAGTAGCTTACTTCTGTCCTTCTTGACCATTTTTATCATTAAAAGTCATTTTAAGTTTCTTCACATACTCCCTGACTTGACATATTGCACTTCTTGTTGTGGCCTTTGTGAATTTTTTGAAGATTTGGTATCATTAGCATGAAGTGCTTCTCTTGTTACTGTCAAATATATTTAAACGGGGCTGGGAAATTAAAGTCCAGAAAGTTACAATCTACTCCAGAGTTGTGTTCCATCTGTCTGACGACCTCTGCTTCTGCTTTGAGATTGCTAGAGAAGCTAGACAGATGGAACAAAATCCTGGAATAGATTGTAACTTTCTGGACTTAAATTTCCCAAACCTGTATTTAAATTGCTAATATAAAATGTCTGCACTTTTAAAGAGTGGAGTTAAAAACACCCTGCAGCAGTTGACAGGGCAGTGTTTTGCATCTTATTGCTTGCTAAAGTGAAATGGTGGCATTACTTTCATGATGGCATTCAGGTCTGATTATGTTTGTATTTTCTTAAATGGGACCTATTACACCCTTTTCCACGTTCATCCAGTTCACTGAGAGTCTAAATGAAATGTCTGTGACATTCTTTGTTTAACCAACTTACAACTGCATAACATTGACACAAGTCACACAACTCAGAACAGTAGAATACTTACATTTCTCTCATCTGCATTGCTATGGACAGTTGGTATTAATCTCTCTTTTAGAAAAAGTGCTCAAGGCTGGGGTTCATTCTAATGAGTCATCTTAAGTAGGGGAGCCCAATTTAAATTTCTCAGCCCACAAAGAACTGACTGGGTTGTCTTTTGTCACTGTGTGTGTTGGTAGAAACTCCAGTGCATGTACAATGGCTTTTTCATAGTAAGTTCCCTTTAAGACCCCCACCCCACTGCTGAGTTTTGCCTCCCTCGTGTATATAAGAGCTTTTCTCCAACATAGTTGGAGTCTCTAATATTGGTGTGAACACAAGAGCAGACTAACCTAACTTATCAGAGCACTTTTAGACTTCTTTATCATAGCCTAGAACAGTGATCCTCACTATTTTTTTCAAAAGAGCCATATTGACAGATCAAAGTCAAGGAGAGAGCCACAATATCACCCCACGTCACTCAAATAATGTAAAAAAATAAACACACATATGGACTAAACCTTTGCGCACTGAATATATTGCTCTAGCTAGCTTATAGAATCGCTGCTGCCATGTAGCCACTCTGCTGCAGGGTTGCCAGGTCCAACAAAAATATCCAGCCTAAAGTCAGTCTAAAACCCACCCTTTAGAAGCTTAAACTAGCCCAGAATATGTCTGTCACACGTTTGAAGCGAATGGCAAAACAACTGTGTACGAGTGTACGACTTAGTATTTTGTTTATAAGGGATTTATTATCAGTATTGCTGTTTATCTTAAAGTCATTAATAATATGATAACATGAGTGTTTTATTAGTTATTTTATAAGTGTTAAACCGTGAACCTGGCAACTGTGCTCTGCTGTCTCTTGTAGCCTGCTGTTGGAAACAGTGCCTGTGTTGCCAGGTTCCACAGTATCCCCCATTTGGAACCAACTTTACTTGAGGCAAAATGAGAGGGCAAGTACTTGAAATGTAGAGCGCATTACAGTATATGTCTCTGTAGCATGCTTTTAAAATACTTTGGCTGTGCTGGCGTACTTTCGTAACCTGTCACGAGAGCCACCAATAAAGCACGGCGAGCCGCATGTGGCTCGGCGCAATGAGTATCCCTGGCCTAGAAAGAGGTTTTGTGCCATGTGAAGACATGTGAAGTTGGGTGTATGTTTCATCTACATTTTGTCATGGTTTTGTATAAAAGCAACTTATTTGTGAAGAAAAAAAGACATTTCAAGGATTAGATTAGCCAGTACCAGTACTGCTTATGACTTTTCAGAAGATTATAAAGAATATGGGCACTTCTGTGCTGCTGGAAACCCTTTCAGAAACTTTTGTTTTTATTATTTGTGCTACATTGATGTAAAAACTTTTTGAATTGACATGGTGCAATACTGAACATGAGTGAAATACACTACTGGTCAAAAGTTTTAGAACAGTTTTAGAACGTTTCTGGTATCTACCTAGTTGGTCAGAGGATCATCCTACAGCAAAATAATGCCTAATATTTGCCTGGCAGTAGTACACAGGGCTGGTTAAACAGCTGGCATTATTTCAGCTGGCAGGCACCATTACACACCTGTGCTAATGCAGTGAAGTTCATGTGAAAAACATTATATGATATGGTTTGGTATTAACGGGTGATTTGCTAGAAGGATAAATTCCTGTTAATTGTACACTGTACATTGTTACTTTACACTGTATTGTCCTCAGTCTTTCATAATTTAATCAAGGTCTGTTATTGCTGACACTCAGTATATCGCATCATGTGTTGCTTGCAGTCTCACAGCCAAAAAGGTCAAAGACCAGCACAGACCAGATTCACCCTTGATGACCTAACAGACACAATTAACTTTGGCACAAACTTTGGTTCATGTGCTTTTAAGCAAAAGTCTTTATTTATGTGATGTACAGACTTCTAAAACGTATATATGGGTTAAACACTCACCTCTTTGTCTGACCTTAGACTTATGTGCATTACTGATATACCTAACCTACCTGTATTGATGATTTTCATAATATAATGGCCATGTTTTCAATGATAACAACTAGTTTTAACTACTTAGCTACAGTTTTATAAAAATATATAAGTACTATACATTACCGATCAAAAGTTTTAGAACAGTTTTAGAACTTTTCAGGTATACACCTAGTTGGTCAGCGGTTCATCCTGCAGCAAGATAATGACCCAAAAATTAAGTTAAATTTCTGCCAGAACTACCTCAGGAAAAAACAACAAGATGGTCAGCTTGAAATCATGGAGAGGAGCACAGTCTCCAGACTTAAACCCCATCCAGCTGATTTGGGATGAACTGGACAGAAGTGTGAAAGCAAAGCAAACCTACAAGTGTTACACATTTATGTGACGTTCTGCAGCAGATTTGTGAAGAACTGTATGAAGAATATTTGATGTCTATTGTAGAAAGAATGTCAGGAGTGTTTTCAGCTGTTATATCTGACAAAGGTGCTGCTTTGTGTCCAAAGTTTTGATACATTTTGATCTATAAACTGATTCCAGGAGTTCTTATATAATTCCTGTGCTTTCATTTCAGAGTGCAGTGAGACATTAAACTGAATCATTGTTTTTAATAAAATTTAAAAAAAAAAACTAGAAAAATTGGGGTGTTCTAATACTTTTGACCAGCAGTGTATATTAACGTTATTGTCAAAGGTAAGCCAACCAAAGGGCAATAGTGTGTTGTAATAGTGATTTTTCTTAATGTGGAACACATATCAGTGGAGTAAATTTGATTACGTTGTTCAGTGTATGTGCAACAAAATCAATAAACAGATCTAATCCTCTTTCATGCTGTATATTGTATGAGAGTGTGGTTCACCCTGTGATCCGTGTAGACCTCATGTGCACTCTCAGTCAGCACAGGTGTATGATAAGTGTGTGTATTGATTATGTGTCGAGGTGATGGTGTTAGCACTGAGGGATTTGCTCTATCGATCGTGACGAACAGGAACTGCTGCCACTGCAATGTGCATCTAAAAGACCTTTATCTGTATGTGTGTGGGGGCGGGATGTGTCATTCTGTCAGTCTAATGACATTCTTTATATGTACGTGTATATGATGATTTGGTTTGAGGAACTTGAGATTGAGATTGACTCTACAGATGACTCGTCTGCTTAATACATAGAAATAGCGTTGCTGTTGGAACAAAACCTCATATCGCCACAACAGTAACATTACAGAAGGAAAAAGCTTTTAGTGAGTGTCAACGTAAAGCAATTTTAATTCCAGTGATTTTGGAGCAGTTCTATTGATCCATTCATCTTGAAATTTTAAAGAATATAATGTCAGGCTGGCATTTTCAGATGAAGCAAAAAAGGACAAAATGCAGGTACAAGGTTTTGTTCTGAGAGTAGCAATATGCTGTATAGCTATAGACAGTGGAAAACACTTTTCAATGCTCAAGGATGTGTGAGAGATGATAAATAACTGAAACCAAATTCTCAATCTCTGTGGGTAACTTATTAGGAATCAGGACTATAGTTAAAGTGAATTTATTACATGTATCATTGGTTGGATAGCTAATTATTTAGCTAGCTTAATGTTGCTATGTGCTAGCAGTGCTAGCTTTGCTAACTGTGACCAGGTTGTGTCTCTAAGCCTAGGATGGGGCTGAGGTGGGCAGGATTTCTTAACTTTTACGTCACTGAGGCCTTTTGTGTTTTGTAAAATCCTTTGTTTAGAGGCTGATAAATGTGTCCTTTGTTTCTGAGACATCAAAGGACGTGACTGTTGCAGCTTTTGAGACCTATGATCGCCCACAATTCATTGCACACATTCATGTGGCACAAAACAATTTTAAAAATGGCCAAAACAGATGTGAGTGGGTAAGATGTTGCAGCACCTGAGTAATGAAAGGTAATGAAATATAAATGTTATTACAATAGATTTCATGTAAACCTACCTCAGCTGTGTCCTTGTAGACTTCAGTGTATCCACTTCTTCAGACTACAGCGGTGTTCTCATACATTTGTGTTTTCTCTCTACCGCATATTCTCTGTGTAGCAGAGTGATGTACTATGCTAACTCTGTTATGGAGTGTGGTCCAGGTTGACCTTTGACCTCAACTGACTGTAATGGAAGACTCCAGTGCTGCTTCCTGACAACATGGCATCTTGAGAACATTTATCTCCTGAAGAGCAAAACACAGTAATACAGCAGAGCGGACAGGGGCACGAGAATGAGCCAAGCTCATTTATGACTTGTTCGAGGAAAGAGAGCTGTGTGGAGAACACATAATAGAGAAAGAGGCTAGAGAAAGAGATTCATCCTGAGAACGAATGAGAATGAGACCTCCTGCTTCCATTAACTACCTGAACATCTTCATAATCAAGTTTCACTGTGCAGTCTCTGCTGGCTTGTAAGGTATTTTGTTGTTGAGACCAAATACGCTTCATTCAAGTGTCAAGTGCTTACTGAATGTTTATGAGTGAGGTGTAGCATAAAGTCTCAGCACAGTTCATTATTACTAATGATGAAGATTAGAATCTCTTTACAATGATGGAAAAAAAAGATAAAACAGCCCACACGACCAACCATACAAGCTTTTGAAGCTCACAGGAAGATTTAAAATATAAACCAGTCTAACACAATACTTAGTGATGTCTGAATTTTGCTTGAATGACTAATCACACAACACAATAAACATAATTAGTTTAAAAAAAAAAAAAAACATACAGTGGAACCTCAGTTTTCGTCATTAATCCATTCTGAAGAGTCTGATGATTACTGAAGCAATATTTCTCATAAGAAATCATGTAAATCCAATTAATCTGCTCCAGACACTCCAAAATATTAACAAAAACACATTTTATATAGAATAACTGTAGTTTTACATACAGAAATAAATGACAAATGAACATTTAACATCACTCTTATGGGTCTTATGGGTTCTTATCCGTTTAGAACATGGTGGTTTGGTCCTCGTTCTCAGAGCTTTCGGCCGCTATTTGTTTTCACACCCGTTTTTCAGGCAGTAGTGCTATGCATCGCTTTTAGTTTGTTTTGAGCGTTATCAAGGAGAAACAAGAGAAACAAAGCCGCAATGAATGTTGAATGTGTGGGGGAGTGATGAACGTGTGGATGGATGCTTTATTTTCGCAAAATTTTGTCGGCATGCTGACCAAAACTGCACAGATCAATTACAGCTATAAGTATTGATTTATATTCTGATCTACATACAATATTTATTGTACATTGTTTACTACACGGGGCGACACGGTGGCTTAGTGGTTTGCACGTTCGCCTCTCGGCGCTGGGGTCTTGGGTTTGATTCCCCATCTGAGCGGAGTTTCCATGTTTTCCCTGTGTCTGAGGGGGTTTCCTCCGGGGTCTCCGGTTTCCTCCCATAGTCCAAAAACATGGAGGTCAGGTAAATTGGGTACTCTTAAAACAATTGTCCATGTGTGTGTCACCCGGCAATGGACTGGCGCCCTGTCCTGGGCTTAGTTGACTAATGTAATGCCCTGCCCTGCGCCCAGTGAGGGGGTAGGGGACTAACCGCGACCCTGATAAGGATTAAGCGGGTGTGATAATGAATGAATGAATGTTTACTACACTTCATTTCAACTAGCACTCATACTGCCTTACACTAAATGCTAACAATAACTTTACCATGTGTTGTGTTCATTTTGTGGACTGATTGAGTACCTTAGACTGGATGTTTTCTGCTATGTTGAAGTATTGATATCAGTCTTGGGGGGACACAAACCAGAGGCTGAGAATTACTCAGAATAAATAAGTAATAACATTTATCATCCACAAATGTGTTCTTTTGTAGCAGGTGTAGTGAGGTTGAACAAGCTTAGTAGAATGTTGGAAAAATACTGTTAGGATACAATGCAAAGCATTACTAATGGCAAATTTTTACTCATTTCTATTTTTATTATTTTTTTGTATTTTGTGTGCTTGTGACAAATCACACTCTTCACATAGACTGTGAATATTTATTTTATTTTATTTATTACCAAATTTTCTCCCCAATGTGTTTGTTAGTCTCTCGACCACCCACTCATTGACTCTCCCTATCACTTGTAATATCACTGACTCTAGGAGGGTGCAGACTCACACAGGCCTCCTCTGATGCATGTGAAGTTAAGCTCCGCCTCTTTTCAAACTGCTGCCCACACATCGTCACCAGGCAGCCAACGGGCTCGGAGGAAAGCACAGGATCTCCAGTTCGGATGGATCGTCTGACAGACGTCTGAGCCAGCCGACATTATTCAGTAGTGCTGGGTAGAGAGTGGCATCTTACCCACCCAGAGAGAGCACAGCCAATTCTGCTCTATTGGGCCCCAGCTGCCGATGGCAAGCAGCACGACTGGGATTCAAACTTGTGATCCTCAGATCAGCACCTTAGTCAGCTGAGCAACTTTGGGGATGTTTTCAACCTTATCAGTTCCTGTTCAACATCAGGAGAGCAGCATTTTAATGACAACTCACAATTTTATGTAGTGACTCTACATTCTAAACTACTTTCAATATCTTAATTGAAATTATATTAAAATACATAAAAACACACAAAATCTACTAAAAAGAGCTCAAAAGTCACTGTCTGTGTTCAGTGGCTAGCTGTGTCAAGTGAACGCTAAATACCTCTGCAAATGCTTTTGGAATTACTTTGGATTTAACAGGATAAGCAATGGTAAATCTACTCTGCAGAGCAATGACGGAACATAAAGAGGTCTGTTACCAGGTGAAAGTAACCTTTCAGAGAGGTCACATCACTTAAGAGCTTAAAGGTTATTTCTGAGACGTATCGTTTATACTGAAGATTTAATGGACTTCATTAGAGATTGAATACAAAGCGAATTACGTTTACTTCAGATTACACTACTGCTCCAGTGTGCTCTGACCCAGTTTTCCCTCTGAGATGTCTGAATATGGCTCAGCACATTGGTGAGTTATAGGAAAAAAGCTTTTTAACAACTCAGTTCAAACCAGTTACCAGGTCAAGAATGTGACAATACAAAAGCATCTTGGATCCTGAGTCCAGATCTGGACTACAGTACTACAGCCCTATTATGAGAGCATCCCTTTTGTATTCTGTGGTAGACGGTTGCAGTAAAGACTATAAAAGAGTGATTTATTATCTGTTTTTTATGATCTTATATTGGCATCTCCTCAGTAGGTTAGGAAAGTACAAGCCACATTTTTATGAGCCAGTCCAGATTTCAGCAAACATCTTGTTGCAGAAGTTAGCCAGGTTCAGTAGATTAAGCTCATGTGTGAACATTTATAAAATGTAGCGCGTTCAGGCACCTCGTTTTTGCTTATAAAACAAATGTAACATCATTAAGTTGGGCTGTGCCAGTTTAAATGTGCCATGTCCCTCAAGAGGGCATCTAACAACTGCTGTGTCATCAGAAACCTTATGCATATGACTTAGTTACTAATTATATCTCCTTGAGCAGCAGCACTGTTAGAAAATGATCTTGGAGCTTAATATCCACTTAATGAGAAGAAGAGGAAAATTCACTGTTAGCAAATGTACAGCCAAGAAATATAGCGCTGTGGTAATCAGGCTATGAAAAAGCCAATAGTTATTAGCTATTTGTGGATGTTCATAAACACAGATCTGTGAAGAACTAAAGCTACAATAGGTTATACATCTCGTTTGGGGAGGCAAGCAAAGTGTGGATATTTAATGTATAGTAATCAGTACGATTGTTGCCAGGGACATTATAATCAGAGGAAGCTCATAGCGTTACACGTGGCATCTGATTTATGTTCCACCCATCAACAAAAATCAATCATCTTGGTAGGAAAAGCCGCCTCCCTTTTGTTGTGAACTACGCACCTGTGTTGTAGTCTAAACAACCCGATTGATATTTTATTCTGGTATTATGTAAGTCAGACTCTAGATATCTAGCGACATCAAATATGTTTTGAAGCAATTCTGTGCATTTTAGCTTTGCATATATACATCAGCATTCAAGTACATGTATGGCTGGAATGCAGTGTCTCATCCAAAAATTGATTTTTTAAAGAAAAATGTATGGATGTTTATAATTTAGTTGAAAATCAGAAATCCAGAATTTCATTTCAAGTTTGAGTAAATTTCTGTTCATACAGCACTAACCTTAAAACATAAAAAAGTTTGAGATATGTCACTTTGCATATAATGAACATAAAATACAGTGGTAATACTACTTACGAGCATCCCCACTAACGAGTATTCCAGGTAACGAGTCAAGATCTCGGAATATTTTTGTTCCAGGTAACAAGTAAAATTCCAAGTAACGAGTAGCGTAAATTTGTTCAAGTGTGCCAAACTGCTAGGGGCGCTGCGGTCGTAGCATCTCCTAGATGCTAGCGTAGAAGAAGAGGTCAGTCATTACCTTTGACCGCTGTCCAGTGAAAGTGAAAGTGTTAGTGAAAGTGACACAAAGACAGCAAAAGGTAGTGAACAAGAAAGTTAGATAAATGTTAATTTTACTTTTCATATGATAAGTGTAACCATGCCATACACATACGCCCGTCCTCCTGTCCTCCTTAGCCACCAGCCTACATGAGCATCGTCGTCGTCTCGTTTATGTTATAAAAACCCATATAAACACATTATTTAGCATATTAAAGTATACTGTATATTGGCCGGCTGACACGGATTAATCAGTTTTACATGTATTCTTATGGGGAAAATGCATCCAGCTAACGAGCAAACCAGCTAATGAGCTCAGCTCCTGCACGGATTAAACTCGTAAGTAGGGTTACCACTGTATTTGACAGTTTACATTTTTGAATGAAATTATATTCTACACAATATTCTAATTGCTTTAATGATGTCTGTCAAGTTGCAGTGGGAAAACAAAAACCTGAAATCCGTAAAAAAAATAGTGTGTTTTTGAATTGATTCCATTTTTTTTGCTCCATCTGTAGTTTAAAGCATGTCATGCCACACACCGTCATCACTTCGCGATGGTAGGCTGCACAGACGAGTCACCTCTCTCCAATGCCATCTGTCTCTGGTTGCTTGTAGCAGGCTAGCACCTGATAATCCAGTCCACGTCTTGATGTTATCCATCCAGGTTAATCTTGGTCTTCCAGGTCTTCGGACTCCTTCCACAAGTCCAGTCATAACACTTCCTTCAATGCTCTCATGTGCTGCCTCATCACATGACCGAAGTAACGTAACTTGCGGGATTGAATGTTCTATAAACATTAAACTTCTCTTAATATAGTAAAACAGCA
>BRDA01087982.1:0-11455 GCA_036984385.1 Crenuchus spilurus
AAGTAATTAATTATTTTATCCCGTTACTGACAAAATGACGTCGTTACGTAATGCTGTTATTTTTAACGCTGCTATTCCCAACACTGGATATTGTTATATATCATGTTTATAGGGCAGCACGGTGGCTTAGTGGTTAGCACATTCATCTCTCAGCGCTGAGGTCTTGGGTTTGAGTCCCCATCTTAGCGGAGTTTCCATGTTCTCCCCGGGTCTGTGTGGGTTTCCTCCGGGGTCTCCGGTTTCCTCCCACAGGTCTAAAATTCCATAGGTACATGTGTGTGTGTGTGTGTGTGTGTGTGTGTGTGCACCCAGCGATGGATTGGCATCCTGTCCTGGGCTTAGTTGAATAGTGCAATGCCCTGCCCTGCACCCAGGGGGGTAGAGGGGGTAGAGGACTAACCGTGACCCTGATAAGGATTAAGTGGGTGTGATAATGGATGGATGGATCGTGCTTTTTATATATATATATATATATATATATATATATATATATATATGTATATGTGTGTGTGTGTGTGTGTGTGTATTATTTAATATGTATGTGCATATATATGTATTATATAAAACCAAAAACTGACCTCATTAATTTCATTCCCACCTAAAACTCATCAATAATTCCTCACAGAGGCCAGAAAAACAGTAAATGTGAATGGAAATAGGCCAACTTGCATATCGGTGTGTGTGGAAGCTGATTACATGTGACACTTGTTCTTGCACCGTGCAGTGTGTGTGTGTGTGTGTGTGTGTGTGTGTGTGTGTGTGTGTGTGTGTGTGTGTGTGTGTGCTGGAGCTCAGAGAGCACTGCTCGGCCTGCTGGAGTGGAAACTTCAGCTGTGTACTCGTGTGGATTTGGAAGGAAGCAAATGTGACAGTTGGCCTGAGGAGATGCGTCACACACTTTCAGAGCCATACACAGGCGTGCACGTGTTCCTTCTCGATTCTGAAGGCTCTAATCTTCCTGAGAGCCATAAAACACTTATTCATTAAATGAAGCTTAATCACTTAAACAGGTTTGTAATGTGACAGCATGACATTATGAGTTCAGTCTATAGACTATTTTACATCAAAGGCATTTTAATACAGTACCATGTACAGTGTGAACGGTCAGAATTGACCACTTAAACCCTTAAAAGGATTATGTGTGTCCACACTTCTACATAAGATCCAGTTTCATAATGCATGTCCAAATAGTCTTAGTAGTTGCATAGTAAATATAGAATACTTGGCCTGGGCTTTAAAGGGTTAAATATAGCATTACATTAACGTTCTGATCTAATGTCATGGGCTGTATGATCTCAGGCTATTTTAATGGAGCAGTTACATGGAGGCCACTGTATTAAAATCTCTCTTACTTGTCAAAGATCTCACTGATAAGCATAATTGAATTGGTCGATCAATGAACAGATCATGTGAACATCATATGTAGCAGTGAGCATCACTCTTCTGCATATCTTGACATATGATTATTAAAACCTTGTGACAAGCCTTTATCAGATACCCTCAGCAAGGATGTGAGGATCCACCCTTCAGCTCACATTTCATTGCAAAAATGGCATAGTAATACTGCCCCCTAATGGAGACATGAGCAAAATGATTTTAAATAAGTGCTGACACTGCTGATGGCCAGGGATGATTACACAAGCAGAGGATTAATAAAGTCTAATAACAAGAGGCTGAACTCCTTTGAAGAGCCTCTGCATATCTAAAGGAAGTTGGTTCTGATAGAGTTTCAAGGAGTGGTCCCCTCTAAAAATCATGTTTGCATATTTTCCCACTTCTTTCAGATGTAGTCAACTGGATCTGCAAGGATAACACTGCTAGCAAACACTGCAGCTTGAAGGCAGGGTGCCAGGAAACCTGAGTCATACCTCATATGTAATACACAACGGCCAGGCTTTTACAGTGCACCGTCTGCGTCTAATTACACCTCACAACACAGCTCCGCAGGAAAGGTCAGAGCAAATGGCACAGCAGATATTTATCCAGATGACTGTTGACATAATCATATATTTCAATGAAAGTGCTGCGTCATGCACTGCTTAGGCTAATTTGTCCCTCTGAACATTTATGGAAGTAGCGCAACAACAATAACAACCAAATTAATCAAATGTGCTTTAAATTAGGATTTAACAACATCACATTTCTTAATTTGTCTGAAATGCTTCTCCAGAGTTTAAGACCTAGCCTGACAGATTTTAGAAACTGTGAAGTTAAAAAAGAACATTTTGATCTCAAAGAGCAAATGTAAGTTGGGAGAAAACAGGGTGCGGAATTTCATGAAAAGAACCAACTGTTAAGTATGGGGGTGGATTCACCATGCTGAAGGCTTCAGATCTAGACAGTGGCAGGTGTAACTGTAAGAGTGAAGAATGGATTCAATCAAAGCCCAACAAATTCAAGAATTAATCATCACACTGCCTCTAAAAATGAAGATTTTCAAGCCCCGAGGAGCTCAGCAGACTAAGGTGCTGGTGCTATGATCTGAGGATTGCAATTCTCATCATTCTGCTTGCAATCAGCAGCCAGGGCCTCAGAGAGCAAAATGCTGTGCTCTCTTCAGGTGGGTAAGATGGCACTCTCTCCTTACTACTAAGTAATGTCAGCTGGCTGAGGTGTCTGCCAGGTGATCCATCAGAACATGGGATCCTGCGCGTTCCTCCGAGCACGTTGGCTGCCCGTCAGCAATACATCGGCTGTAGTTCGAAAAGAAGCGGAGCTTGACTTCACATGGATAGAGGAGGCTTGTGCTAGTCTGCACCCTCCTACAGTCAGGGACATTACAAGTGATGGAGAGAGTCAACGAATGGGTGGGTCAATTGACTAACAAACACATTGGGAGAAATTTGGGTAAAAAAATTAACAATGAAGATATTGAGAGTATATTGTTACAGGGATCCCAAACACCTCAAAATCTACAATGAATTACCTCAAGAAGCACAAGCTGAAGGATTTCTCATCACAGTCTCCTGATCTAAACATCATTGAAAACCTGTGGATGGACATAAAAAGAGCGGTGCATGCAAGAGGGCCTAAGAACCTCACCAATGTTAAAATCTTTTTTAAGGAAGAATAAGTAAAAATCGCCCAATTAAAAACTGAAAAACTACAAAACAGTGTTTACAAACTGTGACACTTGACAAAGAGGATGTTACAAAAGTACTGACCATTCTTGGGTATGATAGAAATATGTCAGAACACACATCACAGTTTGATATTCATGTGTATTGCTGTATGTCATACATTAAGAATGATACTTGGTGGATGGAAAACCAGCTCCTGAAAAAATCCCTGCAGGCACAGAACCTTATCATAACACTGTATCAACGCTGCAAGAACATAGACAACATTGTCAGAACATTGTCATTGTGCATGCTGGGATATTTCAGGAATGTTTTGAACAACATGACAAAGAGTTCAAGGAGCTGTCTTGGACTCCAAATTCCCTGCAAACCAATTCAATCAAGCATCTGTGGGATGTGCTGGACAAACAAGTCTGATCTGCTGTGGCTCTATACCGGGACATTAACTGTTTGTATCATCTCGTACTGGTGAGATGAATGCAGTAAATGTTTATAATGTTCCTTCTCATAATTTTTTGTGGAGAGTCATAGTCCTAGTTCTGAATTGCTGCTTCTTTAATGTATAATGTAATAAAAGCCTTTAAAATACAGTTTATGTAAAGTTAAAGATGCAAATGTCGAGCATTATGAAGACTTCATAAATCTAGATCTATACATGTACAGTATGTAAAATCTTATGGACTTAATGCTACATTTTGTTTAACACTTGACATGTTTGTGGCCTAGAACCACTTTATTCACATTCTTCCACAGAGGTCCAGTACATTTTATTAGCTGTATGGCATTTTAAAGAGGAAACTCGTCATGCCTCCATCTCCTTGGCTGTGGCCATTAAACCTCAGCGTGAGGAAAAGTTGATAGTGAATAGACCACATTGACAGCTTTAAGACATACAAAAGACTTTTAACAAATGCCACCGTGTGAAGCACAGAATTAAAGTACAGCCAATTCAGCCACTCTTAATCCTGTTCCTCTGCAAAGTGCCAGTCAGTTCTGTTTTATTGCTACTTCTGTCTATCACAGCTAGAAGAACATGTTTCAAATATGGGGAGGACAGTTGTAATGAAGTGCAGCTGGCAAAAACCACAGCTGTGAGGGTCAAAATGCACCAAATTCCCAATCAAAACTACAACACGAAAGCCACCCTGACACCAGAACTAATGAATTTTACAAAGCACACTTAAAAGGTGTTCTGCCACTTATAATAGAGGCTTGTTGGTACATCTCCTCAGGCACATTCATAAACAACACTTCATTTCAAGAGCTGAATGCTGAGTAACTTCAAGGAACCTACTAATAAGTAGCATTTACAAGCAAATTAATTCAAAACCCTCATACTTTATCTTCACTGCCCTTGATTGGTATTCTGAATGTTTATTGCACGTTTCCTGGACATGGATTAAGACTACTGGACTAACTTTGCTGTTTAGTCATTGGGAATATGTCTCTTGATATAATATTAGGGAGTAATTAGAAATAACGTCATTCAAAATGTTGCTTTATAGAGCCTCAGCAATAGCATAATATAACATACACGTTCACTGGAGCTAAGCAGATATGGGTCTGGTTAGTACTTGGATGGGAGCCCTTGTGTGGCTGCTGAAAGTGGTGTTGGTGAGGACAACAGGAGGTGCAATTATTCCTGTGTTCTGTGTGGATCAGCAGTGATGTTGACACTAGACTGTACAAATGGTGCAGACTTTCAGATGAGATGTTAAAAAGGGGCCAGATTCTCTGAGGTCAGAAACAGATCCCCGGGCATTTCCTCTAAAACAATAACACCAATGTTTGTCTCTCACTCTTAACCATCTACATCTTCAATAACTGGTTCAGTCTTTCCTCATCTCTGTTTCAAATAATGAGTTGTGAGAGCTTTCTTTTGACATATTAAGCCATTTCTACCAAGAACAAATTTATGCACATTTTGTCATGTCATGTCACACACCGTCATCGCTTCGCGATGGTAGGCTGCACAGACGAGTCACTTCTCTCCAATGCCATCTGTCTCTGGTTGCTTGTAGCAGGCTAGCACCTGATAATCCAGTCCACGTCTTGATGTTATCCATCCAGGTTATTCTTGGTCTTCCACGTCTTCGGACTCCCTCCACAAGTCCAGTCATAACACTTCCTTCAATGCTTTCATGTGCTGCCTCATCACATGACCAAAGTAACGTAACTTGCAGGATTTAACGTGCATCAGTAACTCCTTTTGAGTTCTAGCCATCTCATAGACTTGCTCAGTGGTCATCATCTTCATCCATGAAATCTTCAGCAACTTCCTGATGCACTTGTTCTCAAAAGCCTGAATACATCTTGTGCACATTTTCGTGCACAATGAAACACTGAATGTAATGTTTCAGAGAAAAAGTACAAATAAAACTTCAAATATGACGTATTAAATGTATGGCACAATAAGTATTGTGTGTTTTATTTGTGTCCAAAGTGTTAAATTCAGAAAGCAAACAGAAATTAGTTTAATTTGTTCACTTATTGGTGAACTTATGATAAAATATGCAGGTAAACCAGGGTTTAACCAAGACTCTGTACAATTCTTAGTGAAAACTGTACAATGTAACATATATCCTGAAGAAATAGCTGGGATCTCACTTTATTTGAATAGGCCTCTATTATCTATAATCTACAGATGTTGACATTATAAAATTATCTGTTTTGAGTTAGTTGATAATCATCAGTTTAGGTTTAGGTTTTGGGTGGAGATTAAGGGTTAGGGTCAGACTAGGGTAACTGACAAGAAACTAAAACTAGATTTTAATAGATACATAATTGAATGTAAATGCAAGGCAAATCTACAAGGCATCAAAAATGTCCTATCCAAATAAAGTCTCATCATTGAAATTGTTGTATAATGTAAAATTGGCAGAGGAAATTCACACACATGTCCACAAGATGGAGACCATGCACTAAAGTCATAGCATGTGTGGTCCCACTTTAGCCATGTGATTTAGTAGCAGGCATGACTACCTGTGTGAGGATCTTTAAGCTACTTTAGTATTGCTTTGCAATGGAAATGACTTTACAAAAAGCTAGCAGCAGCTGTTTACTTTGGTTACATACTAGCTGCTATGTTTGTTGATTCAGAGAGTTAAACAGTGACCACATTGATATGAGCTGATCTCCCAGTGGACTTTAGTTGTTGTAGTTGTAATAAGTCCCAAGTGACCTTGAAAATGGCCTCAGATGAGTTAACAGCAAGGACGATATACACTTACCGCTTAAACAACTAAAAGGCTCTCTGTCCCACAGCAGTGGTAGAATTCCCAAAAGAGATGCTAACAAAGCTAGCATTGTGTTATCAGGCAGTGATATCTGTTAACATTCCGTTAGCCTTGTCACTCACAACCCTTCTATACAGTTTGATTGAGGAGTGAATGCTCCACCGCATAGGCCAGGAAAGAGTGACCGCCTTTGTTGTTTTCAGCCAGAATGGAGAGTCTAGAGCAGCCGATCGAGAGCTGAATCCAGCTGGCTAATGGCAAAAGGTAATGTATATGGCTGTGATACTGCTAACTGATCCCTGTCACGACCACTGCTCATGCTGCGTGTCATCTAGTGGGGAAAATATGTCCGGATGACCTGTGTGACAACGTGAGGCCCTTTAGGAATGCATCAGCTCGTGTAGCACTTTGGACGTCAAAGGCAGCAGCTCATCTCAAACTTGTGAATGCTTCAAATCTATCGATGGCCCACTCAGTGTTGGGTTATCTGTGGCATTCTTCTTCTCTTCACTTTTCCTCTCTCTCTCTCTCTCTCTCTCACTTTCTCTTTCTGTCTTTATGTTTGTCTCTCTCCCCTCAGGCTCTCAGGTGCATGATTAATCTGCTAGCATTCCTTTGCTAATATCTGCTCAACTCTATCCAGACAGATTAAATATCATGAGCTTCCAAGGAAATTCCTCTCTACATTTTTTGACTCCATATGGTCACTAATAAAATGGGATGTCTTGGATAAAATGCATTCCTTTCAAGGCATATTGTTTGAAGGCATATTGTCTCCCTCTGAATTTGTCCAAATAATAAGTAAGAAAAACAACATTAAAGCATAAAACAGCCATTTGCTTATATGTTGGATATGTTTAGCTTCAAAACTAGCTTCATGTTCATCACGTTGTTCACAATCACATAATTTGGGCCACAAATGTTTTAAATCTTCTGGGCCAAAAGAGGTGTAAAGATGTAGTTGATAGAAATCAGAAGAGAGTATTCTTAGCTTGAAATTTTGAAGGAGTACAACTTCCAGGTCCTTCCCCCTCTTTCTCTGCTGAGCTCCAGCCTTGCCACCAAAGACCTTCCCCCGCAGAAGGTACTGAGCTAGAAAAAGTCAAAGCGTATGCAAACAGAAGCAGTGGTGGGGAAGTGTATGAATGAGAATTGATTGACAAGATTGACACTGTCTTGCGACAGTCAACATCAGTCCAAGGGTGTACAAACTTTACTTTCCCTTTCAACAATCATTCAGGACTAGCATCGAAAATGTTGTTAACCTCTAATACCACTCCTGGGCACATCACAGTGACAAGTGACACATATCTTTTGTGTCTGCCTCTGGGTTGCGTTGCCAGGTATCACAATACCTCACATACCCACCCACACAAACTAAGTAACACAGATTTGCTCGGCATCAGTAGAACTTGAGAGATTAACAAGAGAAATGACAAATCAGGGAAACAGATCAGAAAACATAGTGGACAGGACATAGTGACAGTTTCAGTGACACTTTCAGCAAATATGTGTGAAAATGACTTACTTACAGTATATTGTTACAAAAATTTCAATATTGTTTTCTTTAAAACAACCTGTCTAGTCTTTAATATGTTAAGTATTGCAAACCAACAATTAATGTAATGTTTTTGTTTGTTTGTTTGTTTTTGTTTGTTTGTTTGTTTGTTTTTGTTTTTTACAATTTGGTCAATGGCTAAACATATGAGATACTTTTTATACTTTATTTTCCACCTGTTTTGCCAAGTTTTAGTTCTGTTCTTTGGATCCTGACACACTCACATTGTCAATCAGCATTCATATGATATACAGCTCTGCAGATTCATATAACATGTAGATGAAAACTTGTTGTGGCCCCTGCAATCCTCTGCATGCTACTTTTACCCATAAACCTCATGCATCGCAACACGGATGCATTTCTGTAATATGCCTTCAGGGGACAAGTACAAGGTCAGATTTAGCTTAAGTGGCATTTCATTGTGCATTCCTGTGTCACACACTTGGATGTGTGAGATTACGGTAGCAGCTTGGAAGAATGTTATCACACTCTCAGGAATGCAAGTAAGACTTTTCTAAGTGTCTCCTCTTCCGTCATCTTCTTGTAGGTGTTGTAAGACATCCTCAGCATCTGGAACTCATCAAGTAGTTTAAAAAAAACATGAGCTTTGGGAAATGTTTGATACAATGATCAACAAGTATCTCTATACCTCTTTAAATAATAATCTACTTAATTAAAATCTGTTTTCTTCCCTCTATTTACAATTCTAGAGTGCATTCTTCCTGAAATATCACGAACAAATACTGTGACCTAATGACTGGCTCTGCCACCATGTCTTGACCTATGGAGTCTAACACACTGCAACCAGCTATTATTTTTGGAACACACTAATTACATTTATTAAATGATCCCAAATCACCAGAATCAGGCTGAGATCATGTGACACAGGGCAGGTGTAGCTTTCTGAGAACAAGTTGCTTTATTACTGAATATTTGTGCACTATAGAGTAGAGAAACATTTAGGATTCAGCCTTAGTTTGATGTTGTTCATGGTTTAGTGACCTTGGCTTAGAATGTGCATACAGAAGAGGCAATTTCGTTCATACTATAGACATATACAGACCACTTACAAAAATGACTCCCAAAACAAATCTGGATTCTGAATGGGAATTGAGCAATAAAGCTTGCAACATGACTGTAGCCATAATGACTTATTGGCTAAGGACAGTTTAATAACATCTGCCCCTATCTACAACACCTGTCAACAAACCACTGCAGTATGCTTATCTTGCCTGTTTCTTCCCAGAATGCAACTTGTTGCCCTTGGTATTATTTCAGAGGCTATGAGGCTGAATCAAAAGCTCTGATTGGACAGTGAGATGACAGGTGACAGCTGGCCCTCTACCACCTGCAGCAAACTGTTAACACACACACACACACACACACACACACACACACACACACACAGAGACCAGTTGCCATGCATGCTAATAAATCAGCACCAGAGACACTGCATTCTCATGCTCTTATTATACAGCAATGCACAGATACATGTCTGCATTTGAGGTACAGTGAACCCCCTCCTATTCGCGGTTCAGCATTCGCGGATTCACCTATTCACGGAATTTTCTCTAGAACATATCTATGTGTTATTCGCGGAAAAAACACATATTTGCGGTTTGTTCTGTAGAACATATGTATGTACAACAGTTGAGTACGTGCATGCTCCAATACTCGAATGCTATTGCCTGGCGTTCAGATGGCCAAACAAGGCCAGCTTTCATTGGCTGATCCACACAACACACAGCCACTTTTGTGGAGCCGCAGACCTGACTAGTTTTGCTTTTCTTTAACCCCTAAGATGCCCCCTAAACGCCCAGCTTCTTCTCAGGCGTCCAGCACAAAGTGTAAGTGGCGAAGTGTAAGCAGCTCTCAGAGAGCGAGAGAGAGAGAGCGAGAGTGTGTGTGAGAGAGATAGACAGAGAGATAGAGAGAGAGTAAGCTTTATTTTCTATGCCTTTACACGTGTTTCTGAAGTGTTAAGGATGATAGTAGACTGGACCGGCGAAAATTTTCGTTGTGAAATCCATTCTCTCCCACCTCGCTGGAATGTGAGCCATTAACACCGCGCTCTTCTGCTTGTTGTCATGCAAAATAAGCGCGTCTCACACACTGTCACACACTGTCATGGATCACACAGACTCTCAGTCAGAGTTTTAGTGAGTGTAAATCCTCTTGTGGAAAGATTTGCAGGAAATAAATATTTATACAGTATATAATTATAAAGCAGGAATCATGCTACGGGCTCGCGCGCACGCAGACACACACACGTGGTGAGCTTCTGTGAGAGCTCACACATGCTGAACAGACACTGTTACATGAAATGTATGAGGTCTCTTCTGCTTTTGGTTGCATGCTTTGTACAACACGTGCAATTATTGCATTGTTTTTGTCTGAAATGTTTTTGTGCTCAGTGAGAGGCACATGGTTGGATTTAACCATCAGAATAGGTATTTATAAGTACTTTTAGGGGGGATTACAAGTATTTGCGGATTTGCGTTATTCGCAAATACAGGGGGTTTACTGTAAATGCATCCTGATGAAGTGTTCATATTCAATGTGTACCATTAGTGCACCACTGACAGCAATATTGATTAGAAGGTAAGGCAAGGTAGTAGAAGGTAAGTTAATTCATATACCACATCTCATACAGAACATCAATTGTACATTAAAGAGAATATACAAATATAAAAGATTAATATGTGAGAATAGTAAAGAAAAACAGTGAAAAGAAAGGTAATACAAAGTCATGGACACTTATCTTTATCAGCACTGCAATTGTGGAAGATCACCATCTGAAAGTAGTTCAGGATCATCACACCCCTCACCCACTCGAAAGGGGCCACTTCCGAGGCCTGGCATCTTTATACTGTATGTCCAAATGTTTGTGGACACCCCTTCTAACTCAGATGTATAAATGCACACACACAGCCTGTAGAAAAGTACTGCCAATAGACTTTCTGGAGCAGATAAACATGAACCCCATGTCTAATGCCAGGTGTGGTGTACAGGGGTATAAACCTCACAGCACTGAGCTGTGGAGCAGTGGAACTGTGTTCTCTTTTGGTTTTCCAATCATATCACACAAGGAAACACTGTGTTTGAGCCTTTGAGGTGTGCCTAAAAGTACATCCATAGATGTGCCTCCAATTTATTTAAATGTTGTGAATTAACTATCAACAGCTTCCAAAGCCATGACATCATCATCTAGGCTTTCTCAAATAGTTTAAAGGCAAAGTAATCTTACTGTATGTAAACTTGTGACTTTGTAGAAAGTAATCAAATATCTCAAAAAATTCTTTATTCTGGCATTTAACAAATAGCAATAATTTTGGTAATCCTACCTGGCTTAAAATCAGACAATCTAGTTTAGCCTGATTTAAGATTAAGATTAAGAGATTAAAATGAATCAATTTGCCAATGTGATTTTCACACAACGGAATTTGACCTCTACATTTAACCCATTCGAGCACTACATAAAAAATGACAACCAGTTTTGCCAATACTCACTTTATTGGAAATGCATTTTTAACAGCAACAATGTATCTCCTGACATTTAAAGTTGAATATTCCTGAAAAAA
>BRDA01087984.1:0-14892 GCA_036984385.1 Crenuchus spilurus
TCTCTCACTATCTCTCTCACCACATCCCTCTCTCATTCGCAATTCAATTACCAATACAATCTAATTTACTTTGACATGACAAAATGGTACATCTTGATTACCAAGCCCCCCCCCTTTCTTTCTTTCTTTCTTTCTTGCTCTGATTATCATTATATGTCTCCATCTCTCTCTCATTCAGAAGATGAATGTTCCGTACATTCTGTATCACTAAGTGAAAGTGAAATCCCCAGATGTGTGTGTGTGTGTGTGTGTATGTGTTATTTACCTTCCTGTGTGTGTTGCTGGGCAGCAGCCGAGGGCCCGGACTCTTCAGAGGCGGCCATGCGCTCATCGTCAACTGCATCAGCCACGGCACCAAGTGTGTGTCGCCGTGGGTACACATACACACACACACTCAAACAGAGCAGCTCGGTGTGTTTACGTGTGGGAGGGAGCACGTCCTACTGCCACACAGGAAGACAGAGCAAGTGTGTGTGTGTGTGTGTGTCTGTGTGTGTGTGTGTGAGAGAGAGAGAGAGTGAGAGAGAAAAGAGTCGAGGCTGGGGGAGGGGCTGGAGAGCTCAGTATGATTAGAAGTGGAATAGAAAATGAAGGGAATGTCTGTTACAACATTCACTGTATATAAGTTAATACTGTCCAGTTTAAAGTCACATCATGACCATGTGTGATGATTTTGAAATTTGCATTAATAAAACTGATAAACTCCAGTACTAACGAGATGTATTCTGTGCTAATGAGATGAATGTTTCGCTCAAAACTCAGTAGTCACCTAAATACACATAAAGGCTTGGGACCGAAAGGTCACAGGTTTGTTCTCCTGAACCAGCAGGACAGAGCCATTGAGCAAGGCACCTGACCCCCAACTGCTCCCCAGGCACTACTACTAGCACTTTTCCACCAAAATAACTCTGGTTCTTGAACTGGTGCCGTTCGGGCTTATAAGAACCTCGGTGCTTTTTAGTGAACCAGCGCACATTTCCACTAGTTTTAGTTGAACTGAGGATACGTCACGGTGTACGTCATCAACAAAGCGGAATTATAAACAAAGATGGCGGAGCGCATCGACTACTTGTGAGCATTTGTGCTCTTAAATGTTTGTTTCACTTCACAAGTCAAATCTTGTCTTCCCTCGTCCAGCTCCACTGTGCGATAGCTCCTTTTTAGAATCTCTGTCATCCTTTTTTAGCTTCTTTAGCTTATCTATCACTTGCTCTCTTGAACGAACAAAAGCTGCCCGAGCTAAATCCTCCACCAGCTCGCTGTAGAGTTTCTCCTTTCTAATACTCCCCTCAAGTTTCTCCTGAAACTCCGGAGAACACCAAATAGATAACAAAAACTGAGTTTCTTCAGTGGACCACTGTCCGCTACGAGTCGCCTCAGTGCGCAGGTGTGTTTGGTTCGCACTGAAAAACCAAGTATTTTTTGGTTCCCGCTGCGAACGAACGTTCCTGGTTCGGGCCGGTATTTTTGTTGGTGGAAATGTGCCGACTGGTTCAAAATTAGGTTTGTGAACCAGAACGGTGCCGGTTCCGTGTTGGTGGAAAAGTGCTATACGTGTGCATTCACCGACCCTAGTTTTTGTGCTCACTAGTGTGTGTATGTGTTCACTGTACAGATGGGTTAAAAGGTGGATGTCAAGTTTTTATGTGATGAGATTTTTTTTTTATTTCTTCTGCAAAGGTGAATTGGGTTAAAAGCTCAGCACTCCTGGAAGGAGATTGGGGCAGAGATACTGACAGAAAGATTGGGATGGATTAGAGAGGGGTTTAAATATTTAGAGTTTTTTGTGGGAGGACCAAATGTGGTTAAGAAAAATAGGGAGGGCATCATACCAAAAGTTCAGGACAGGCTAGATAAGTGGAGGTGGCTTCTGCCAGAAATGTCTTTTAAGGGTAGATCATTGATTGTTAATAATCTTATAGCATCTTCACTATGGCACAAGTTGGCTCTCTTGGAAGCCCCTGTGGATCTTTTATCTAGTGTTCAAGTTATTTTAGTGAATTTTATGTGGGACAAGTTCCTATGTGTGTAGTACTGTGTTGAAAGAGCTGGTTCTTCCTCTTCCTTAGCTGAGACACATCAGTCAAAATACATTACGGAAACTTATCTCAAGCAGCATCCAGATCTTGATTAAGAATAGAAACTGATGATAAAATGATCAGAGCGATCATGTCTATGGAACAAAGGGATCAGATCAAAGATCAGTCTTCTACCAGCCCTGCTGCTGTCTGAAGTGTGTGCGGTTAGCAGTGAAGTGTTATTATTTTTATAGCTCACAGTAAATCTTAGAGTCCCAGACCACATTAACTAGTTTGTGAGACTTTATTTGAGATCTGGAAGTGAGTGCATTGTGATGTGTTTTGATGTTAAAGTCTGTGCTATATATATAGTGTCAATAGACTCCCCCACCCCCACCATACATTCTCAGTTATAGACAGGGGATCAAGGGATAAAGACTTAAACTCTTATAAAATGTGCCATTATAATGTTAAAATAAATGGAAGCTTGTTCAGTAGTCTTTGAGTGGCACAGTTGTCTGTCCATTCACCCTGTGATCAAAAGACTGAGTTCATACCCCAAAACTATGAGCCCACACGAAACAATAATGCCATTGTGTGAGGAAAAGAGTCCTATTTAAAGTGGGATAAAAACTTGTTTTAGTTAGAAGAACTTTTGACTAAACTAACAAGTTTGAGTTGGATGAACCTCAAGTTGAAATAACTAAAAAAAGGAGTGCAGTAAGGTTCCTTAATATTTTAATTTGGGCAGATTTTTTGTGTATATAATAATATACAAATATAATAATTACAATAGAAATATTATAATAGATGCAGATTGGCTCAGTAAACTATGGCACTGTGACCTGAGGATCATGAGTTTGAATCCAGGTCATGCTGCTTGCTATTGGCAGCCGGGGTCCGAGAGAGCAAAAATGGACTCTTTCTGGGAGGGTAAGATGGCATTCTCTCCTCAGCACTACTAAGTAAGGTCAACTGACTCAGGCATCTGCCAGGTGATCCATCAGAACTGGGAAACCTGCGCTTTCCTCTGAGCGTGTTGGCTGCCCTGCCGCAATGTATCAGCAGCAGTTGAAAAAGAGGCGGAGTTTGACTTCACAAGCATTGGAGGAGGCCTGTGTTAGTATGCACCCTCCCAGAGTCAGAGACATTACAAGTGAGGCAACCAATGGCTGGGTTGATTGTCTATCAAACACATTGGGGAGAAAATCGGGCACATATTATTATTATTATTATTATTAATAATAATAATAATAATAATAATAATAATAAGCTAATTTTATAGTAATGAACTTAATAACACAACTATCTGTTACAGCATTAAGAGAAACATTACAGTTCCCTTTAAGCCAGTAACCTTTTGTGCTTTGTGATGTTAATACAGTATTTTAAACAATTTATGTTGCTACATTCATCTTGAAATGCTCAGTGTACAGATGGTAGCTTCCCTATTATCAGCTTTAGGCTTTAGGTAACAACTAGTCCTTTGTTTTTATTTACTTATGACAAAGTCTATCAGATTGTGCCCTGAACTATAGCATGAAGAAGATACCCATTTGTCTCTCTCACTGTGGCTTCTCCAAGGCCAGACAGCAGACAGGCACATGATGAGGGCTAATGAGAGAGGCAGCTGAGCTGAGTTTAGCTCGTTACACAGAGGGGAGACAGCCTGGTGAACCCCACGCGCACACACACACACACACACACGCACACACACACACACACACACACGTGACCCCTTTAACAGAACAGCACCTCTCCAACAGGACTCAAATGGATGTGTCTACACTTACAAATGTACAGATCTACAGAAAAATGCTATGAACACACATCAGTTTGTGGTCCATAATATCAGCTTTTGTGTATTTTTATTCATATCAATATTTCTTTGTCTTCTCTAGTATTGAATCATAATTAATTGTTCAAAAAGTGTAGCATGCATATATTTCCAGCTTCAGTACCATTTTAAATCCAAATGTTAAGATTTGATGCCATGTTTGATTACAAATTAAGACCCTGGAACATGCATGTTGGCCACTTCAGTGTAACAGTTCTAATAACTTATTATCTTCTATATACATTAGTTCTAAGATTATAGTTGCACAGTGGCCTCTTTAGTGGACATTGCTAAAAAATTTATGTGGTTCTTAGTGTAACAAAACACATGGTAAACAAAAATGGCAGGAAATGCATCTAGTAACTTGGTATTTCTACAAAATTCCTCAAAAAAGGCCTCGAGTGGCTCAGCAGGCTAAGACGCTGACACTATGACCAGAGGATCGCAAGTTCGAATTCCGGTCATGCTGTTTGCCATCAACAGCCGGAGCCCAAGAGAGTAAAATTGGCAGTGCTCTCTCTGGGCGGGTAGATGGCGCTCTCACTCTCCCTATCACTCTCACACTGCAATGTCCGCTGGCTCAGGCGTCTACTGATTGGTCCATTCAAAACTAGAGATCCTGCACTTTCCTCCGAGCACCTTGGTTCCCCAGTGACGGTGTACCAAGCAGTAGCTTGAAAAGAGGCGGTGGCTGCATCACACGCAACGGAGGAGGCGTGTGCATGTCCTCACCCTTCCAGAGTCAGGGACAGTGCAAAGGGAGAGCCACTAATGGGTTGGGTTAATTGCAACTACCACATTGGGAAAGAGAGGAAAATTGGCAAATAAAATAAAATAAAATAAAAAAATTCCTCCAAAATTTGTAGAAGAAAAAGGAACAGCTAAGTAGCCTTAGATTTTCAATGACCAGTAAGTTATGATTAACCACATGTCTACTACAAATGACATCATAGGACCTACCGATATGTTGACTTCCAAATATAGATTTTTTTCCATGCACAGAGCAGTACATGACTGAATTTCACATCATTTTAGCATAAAACAGTTAAGCAACTGTCATTAGATTGTGGGCATGTCCTTAACCCAAGCCCCGCCCTCTCCAAATTACTGTAATAGGATGGATACAACCAGGATTTTGCACATTGGGCAATGGTTCTCTCTGAGATATCATTTCACGTTTCTATCCACAAGATGATTATTACTTAATATTACAATATTACAATACTGTATTGAAACAATCGCAACCTCTTATAATTATTTCTATGAAATGCTGAATTCAAAAGTTTCATATGTGCGTTTATGAGATGCTATCAATCTATGAACTGACACACAATGTGCATAATATCTCATATATATTTAGTTTGGCCTGTTTACAATTGGGAATTTAATATACTGATATCAAAAGATTCAAACATTTGCCAGCGAAGTCACATTTTAAAGTATTAAAGCCTGCAAATCAATGCATTAATAACCCAGGCATGCTGCGATTATTAAATAAAAATGAACCTGTATATTGCCTGAGGTAAAGCGAATGACACTGACATGTCAGTTCCATTATTTTCCACTCTCTCTGCTCTGGCCATTCCGCCACCGGCTCTGTTTCAGTTTGAGGGCTTATCACTCTTTGTTGGCGCCTGAATAAAAGATTCATCACATAGAAAAGGAGCAATAAAGCTATAAACACTCAAGTCACATTCAGTGTTTGCAGTGCACCTCCTCTAGCAACTGAAAGCTGCTCATTGGGCATGAGCAATTCTGCACTTAGTGAATTCCCCCTGCGTTTCATCACGTATTCATTTAATGACGTGTTTACACAGATCAACAAAGGCAGGGCTAATACAGACTGACCCGCATGTGTGCGGCTCATTGACAGTGTCACTGCACTGATAGGCTGTTGGAGTGGTTTCTCTTGGTGAAAGAGGCTTTTGGCAGTGTATTCCAGCTCTACTGCGGGCACCATTCAGCGCGGGACCCTCGTTTCTGCTCTTGTCAAAAAAAAGAGAGAGAAAAAGTTCCCAGAATGAGAATCATATGAACACAATGGATGCTCTTTCAGGCACGGAGCACAGATAATGAGCACGACCACGCTGTGCTTTAATTGTGTACATTCTGCTGCCAGGCAACTCTTCAAACTTTATTGTAAACATTGTATAGACCTTTTGCAGGCTGGGCCTAATGCCTTTGTTAGCGCGCTTGGCGTGTAACATCCAATGGCAGCTAATGTGCTCAAGCTCTGCTCCTCAAAAGGCCTGTGCTGACATTGCCAGCCCACCAACGAACTACATATTTTCCTTGGATAAGACAGGATTTCTCGCAACCGTAAATGAAATGCAGGAGTTTCGATGGTTTTCCTGCCACAACCGCTGTGCATTTAAACACAGCAAATCAGGACAGCAATATTTCAGCTTCAGCACGGCAGGAACACAGCTGTATTTATGAGCCCAAATTTAGAGAGAGATCTGGAATACAAAACAGTAAGCAGCACTGTAAAGACAATGCAGTACCCATCACAGTAGTTACACTGTTAACATTTTCTGTAAATTTACAGTGTAATTCCAACAATAGTCTACTCCTTAAATACAGAAGATTGCAGTAAACCACAGTGCAGTCTATATATATTTAGAAATATTTCTAAACTGTTTACAGTACTGTTTTTTACAGTAATATACCATTTCTTCATTTTAAGAGTTGTAATTGTATTTTAAAACCCATCAACAGTAATCAATAATGCTGCTGAGCCACTTAACTGCTTTCTTTACAGCAATAGACTCAAGAAGTATTAGTATGTATGTGTTACAGTATTACATAGTAAAACTATTGTGTTATGGGATTATTTAGAAAGCCAGACAGTAAATTGCTTTAAATTGGCTTAAAATACAATTAATAGATACTGTAAAAATGCAGTAAATAGCTACAAAATGAATACAAGAAAATTAGTAACTTAATGCAATTCTTTTTACAGTAATTAACAGCAAACTATTAGCAAATGATTGGCTACTGTTTTGCCAGTCTTTTCAAGTTCCTTTTTAAAAATATTTTACAGAAATTTGCTGTTATTTACAGAGCATAGCTGGAAAGGTGTCTTCTAATTGCCATTTTTAAATTTGTGTTAATACACATTTATTAATGTAATCTATATCTAGACTTTTTATATATTTTTTATTCGTGCATGTTTAATACCTTTAATATTTTACATCTTTTGTTAAATTTACCATGATGGTATTTTGTGTTTTGGTTAAATAGCTCAACCCATAGCATTGTATTGGAACAGATATTGGGTTACTACTGGTTCTGTGATATTAAGGCTAGCTTAAATACTCCTGAAATGTATCAGTGTGCTTGCCTAATAACACTGTTTTAACACTGCTGTAATTAAAAGCAGGATCATACTATTTACAGTTACCTGAAATTCAGCAACACTAATCTACCATACACAAACATAATGCAGATTATGGAAAACCTTGCTGTGCGTGTTCAACTATTGGAAATACTGATAAAATAGTACAGATAACTTCTATATATGATGAAAATACAGTAAAAATGTATTTTGAATTACAGCAAAGTGCTGTATTATGCTGTAGATTTAATTTACAGTAAGGCCACTGTAGATTAACAGTAGACTGTTGGTAGTTGTGCTGCCAGAAAATTACTGTGCAAATAACTAGATTTTTTTCTAAGAATTCAGATTTCATGAGTTTTATGAGCAAGTTTGATTAAACAAAATGTTCTGACAAAACAGCAAAACAGTTTCATCTAAAAAAGTTATTTAAGTATTTATGGTGTCCACATACATGTATAGTTTTGTTACATTGAGTATCAAAAGTCTCTAAACTTTTCCATACTTATATTTGAAAATCAATTTTATATTCTAACTTTCAAAACTTTTAAGACTTTTTAAAGGTTAGCTGCACTATTTTGCACCATATTGTGCTGTATTTCTGTGTGTTACAAAGAGTATTTCTGTGTTATTCTGTGAGTTTTGTGTGTATTACAAACAAAAAAAATCTGGATATTTTTAAAAGTAGAAGGACAACCAGTAAAAAAAAATATAATAATGGCACAAATAATAGTCAGATCCAATCAGCCACAGAGATTCTATTGTCTTTGTTGTGCCAACTCTATATGATATGATTTCCTTTTTGAAAGACATGCAATTGTGAACTGTATTAAAAGTACTGATGAACCCCAAGACACACTCGGAAAACACACCGTAACTTCCTCATAATAACGCTATAGCCCCACCAAAAGAACTTTATTACTCATGTTCATATATTTGTGTGAAGCAACAGCTCTTTTTATCACTTTCCATTTTCCAAGATTTCATGCATGTACAGCCCCCTCAGCTTTGATTTGTGATAACATTCTTACTGTGCTAATTAGGTCTGTGCAAGAAATCAATAGGCCATTTTGCCAAGTTCGGAATTGACGTCTATAACTACAGTGTTGAAATATCTACAGCATTGAATTAACAAGTACAGTGTCCTTTTATGTTCACTTAATCAAAAATGCACAGTTAATGCAGTACTGGCAGTTAATGCAGTACAATGACACTCTGTACATGCTATTCTGTTTATCTGCTCTTAAGCTATAAAACCAGATGTCTGGTAGGTACCTGAATGGAATTACTGCACTTTTTTAGGTGGATTGGGAAATTAGAAATAAGCTGCTACCTTCATCTTCTAGAAGGTTTTTGTGTTCTACTGTAAAATATTTTGGAGATACAGAACAGTGATATCGCGTACTATCAACTTTAAAAATAAAGCTACTACACTTAAAGAAATTACATCTATAAAATTCACCATATATCCTTATTCAAAACAGTCAAGTTTGTGGATGAACAGTGGGCTGTCCAATCATATTTCAGGCCTCTCCTTGGTCTCGCCCCTCTCAATAAGGCGTAATTGTGTATTTTAATTGTATGGCATTCTCTAGAATGGAAAACTGCATATAACTTGTTTAATAAAGAGAGTTTGGTACACGTTACTGACCTCAGTCATTGTTGTCTTCTCCTCAAATGCAAATCAAACATTAATTTGCTATTACAGTATTATTTCAACATAAAAATCAGCTTTTACATTCAACTCATAACAGCTTTTCTATTCACCCACCTCCTCCCTCACATACTTCTCTTCTATACTTTGCACTGCCTTTCTGTCCTCTCAATTTTACCTCATACAGCCTCTTGTTTTGAAAGACCCATTTCTGTTTCAGTCCATTACAGACACATTTCCTGGCATCACAGTATCAGCATCAAATATGAAAAATTTACCAAAAAAGAAAAGCAAACAAAACATGATTTCCCAGGAGAAAATACAACTCCCTGTGGGCACTGGATCAAAAATAAATAAATAAATGAGTATATAGGCCTTTTATCTTACATGTGGGCTGTGAACCACAGTCAGAACAGAGCTGCCGCCATTACAGATTTGATTTCCCACGCGAGGTCGGGCAAATGGTATCTCCATACCAACCATTCAATTCATAACAGTGTTTCTCTTCACTGACATCTTCTCTCGCACACTTCTTTTGCAAATCATCATCGATAATCTTCCTATCACCTCTCCTTTTCATTTTTTCCTCAGCTCTTATTTCACTAGTTTCATTTCACACCCATTTTCTGGCACCCAATCAGAGCAGAGCTTATTAAAAAATTTTCATGAGTTCACCATAAAAGGCAAAACAGCTTGTGTGAGTAAGAGGCAAAATCAGAGGGTTTTAAATGGACAAGTAAAAGCACATCTGTATATTTTTCACTCATACCAAAGTCACGTACTTTGAAGACAACAGAGAACAATTTAAAATGAATACAGTGAAAGAATGTACATACCCCCCCTCTTTTTTTAAGTTCGCTAGATTAACTTTTTCAGGAGAAAGGCACACTTTTTATATAATTTTCATAATATAACAATATTTTATTACTGTAAAAGAGATATACAAGCCATGACAGAGTGAGTGGATTCAATACAATTCAAATGAAATGAATTACAGCAGAATTTGTTACAATTATATAAGTCAATGACTAAAGATACTGAACTGTGTAGGGTTCAAACCCAGCAACTAAAAAGTGCTGCTGCAGTAACAGTGCAGCAGATTCTCTGACGTTGTAAGGTTTATTATCCAGTAAATAAATGGAAAACAATGTAAACGGACTTATTCTTCAGTTAGGGTTAGAAGAGAGCAGTGAGGAATGTAAATTTGGAACCACTGGAGGTTTAAAACAAATTAAATCAAACGAATAGAAAATATTTACAAGACGAGATGGCAGCGCTTTCCAGTGAAAGCTGTAGAGCAACTAAAACAAGTTTTTAACGTAAACCTCTGCAGTTTGGTTTCACACAGTTCTGTACTTGGATAATTATGTGCAGTACTGTATTGCTAGAGCTGCCAGCGCCCAGCCTCAATGCTAATGGTGCATTAAGTGTTTACGAACGCTTCAAACAGTGCAGCTCCTCCCCTGTACCCATGTACTGTCAATATACTGTCTCGCAGACATTCAGATCAACATCAAAGCTCACTGTCACATAACCATGAAAGAGATCAGACCGACACAGAAAAATCTGCTATTCATTCCTCGCCTCCCTGTCTGCCCTTATCTTACGAAAGCATCTGAACATGTCCCGTACCAGTCATTTATAAGGGCTTGCATGTAAAAATAGCAAACAAAAATAGCAACTCAACTAAAGAGGCTGTGGAGCAGGCCAAAAAAATCTGATAAGTCTAATTATCAAAGGACAACAGCTTATTCTCTCAGACATAAGGCACAGTCTGATACCAGAGATTGGGCTAAAAGAGGGATCATTCATTCTGTTCACTCCATTGCAGTCTACGAGTTTATGGACTGAGTCGTCTTTGTATAGTCACGAGCGAGGCACTGTTTAGAGTTATATGCTCCTTTTGTATATGACTCGCTCCACATAAAGTCAACATGCTGTAAAACAATGCTCAACACACCTCCCTTCTTCGGCCTCAACACAGCGCAGCTCTGGCTCCCTTCGTCTCAGACACTCTTAACAACCGTCCAACATGCTCTGTTCCATACTGAGCTACGAGGGGCCCTGGATGTCCCACAGAACGCTCCTGCTCTCCTTCATGTTAAGAGGAAACCACTGTTTTTGCTATTTATGGTCAACAGCAGTCTGCCAAAAGCTTAATCATACATTTATGGTTTATTAAAGCATAATGGATCAAGACCAGATGAACTGAATAACAGCATAATGGCTCACTCTTTGGCTTAATTAATAATTTAAAGAATGTGAGTGATGAGACATGTGAGCCCACTTGAAAAAGTTGCTAATGATCAGCAACATCACGATTCATTTCTCTTTTGGAAGCCCAAATCTTCACCATCACAACAGAAGGCGAGCTCATGGTACACATTTGAAAGACTTAACAGCAGTCGCATGGATGTTGAAAGGCTCGGATCAAAGGATGAAGAGATCAGATGAAGCTGCTACTAAATTTACATCACGTCAACAGACAACATAATGGATCAGCTCCACCCATGAAATGCCTCAGTATCGATCTGGGCTGTGGCATGTACTCTGCTGTGGACTGCACTATTGGCGTCCATCCTGGAGAACCTTCCACAGCTTGTATTTGACAGAAATATCTGATGTAAACAACTGAACTCTAATACATCTAATACATACAATGAGCTTGAATTGTGAGGCTTGAACTTTTTTGTGCTTAAAGATCTGGAAGTTAATGTACTTAATAAGAAACCTGAGATAACATCTGTTTCATGGTTAGGCTAATGGCGGATGAAGAGTATCAATCCCAAATGTTTTTAAAGGAAGAATCATCTCAGCTGCCTAGTTCTTCTAGCAACATTAATCCACAGCAAAGCCCTGGAGTTACAGACTTCATGCTATATACACAGTAATATCAGAATATTATGATCAACCCTGGTTTGCCTGGGACATCAGATACCACGCGACAGGGTTTGCTGTATGTATACATAAGTGAGCACACTAGTCAGCTGTAGCAGAGTGCAAAACAATCCTCAAAGGTAAAGGATGTGATTTGACTGATGCCCAAAAGGACATGATAACAGGGTACCACATGAAGGATGGTGGCATCTCAGTCACCGCGAACTTCATGCGATGTTCTAGAGCCAATGTAGTATGAATTGACTACTTGTAGATTGGGTACCTCCCAATGGCATAACAGTGGTGCTCTATGGGCCACTGATGTCAGAAGGGAAGTGGCACAGAGCAGTTGTCATACTTGGACCTCTATAATGATCAAGTAACAAGGAAAGCGAACTCCAAGACAAGGGTGGTTCCCACATTTTGGTAGGTGGTCATAATGTTCTGGTAGGAACATGTGTTTCCAACACAGTGCTCATTCTCAAGCCTTCATCGCTGAGAAATGTGTAACCCATCTATCAGCTTGCCAGCTGGCACAGAGACCATGTAATGGCATTGGAATTCAGAGCCACAGCCCGGAGCAAGACAAAGCCCAGGACACAGCAGACATAACCACCCAAACTGGAGGACAGAAAGGGAAAAACATTCAAAGCAAAACCAGAAAAAGGGATTTTTCAACAACAGTGAAAACAACAATGCTAAACAGACACAGTGGTGTAAAAGGGGGGCTGGTCTGAAAGCTCCCCATCAGCGTAAACTTAGCAAAGTAATCACAGTCATTAGTCTACAGTTTCAGAAGCTGTGGAGCAGAGCAGAGTCGCAGCCCAGCTTTAGCGATAGCCATGATTAGCAGAAGAGTGCACTTACTATACCTTGGCTTGCAGGTACGGGGGGCAGTAATAGGAGTACTGGGGGTACATGTGCCTCCACACCCTGCCCATGAAGATAGAGGTGTAGATACGAGCTGGAGATCACAGCGGGCTCTGCACGAGACTGAAACTGCGAGCACTCCCCGTTTACAGAGAGAGAGAGAGAGAGAGAGAGAGAGAGAGAGAGAGAGAGAGAGAGAGAGAGAGAGAGAGAGAGAGAGAGAGAGCGAGAGAGAGAGAGACTGTGGGCGGTGGAGCTGCCTGCAGTGGAGAAGAGCCAGTGGTTTACTTTAGCAGCACAACACTATAATCCAGAAAGTACGCTTAGTGATAGGCTACATACCAACTGTAATACTATAGGTGTTACTGAGGAAAAAGACAGCCTGTGAAAAACTGTTTGTCTGCTCAGTATGAGTGGATTGGTTTATTTGTTCAATAAAAAATGTCAAACATTTTTTCATAAACAACATTAATAAACACTCTATACACTAGAATAGTAGATTCGTTTATAAACAACATTAATAAACACTCTATACACTAAAATAGGAGATATTAGTCTATAAACAGCATTAATAAACACTCTATACACTAGAATAGAAGATATTAGTCTATAAACAGCATTAATAAACACTCTATACACTAGAATAGAAGATATTAGTCTATAAACAACATTAATAAACACTCTATACACTAGAATAGAAGATATTAGTCTATAAACAACATTAATAAACACTCTATACACTAAAATAGGAGATATTAGTCTATAAATAGCATTAATAAACACTCTATACACTAGAATAGGAGATAGTCTGTAACCAACATTAATAAACACTCTATACACTAGAATAGAAGATATTAGTCTATAAACAACATTAATAAACACTCTATACAATAGAATAGAAGATATTAGTCTATAAACAACATTAATAAACTCTCTATACACTAAAATAGGAGATATTAGTCTATAAACAGCATAAATAAACACTCTATACACTAGAATAGAAGATATTAGTCTATAAACAACATTAATAAACACTCTATACACTAGAATAGAAGATATTAGTCTATAAACAACATTAATAAACACTCTATACACTAAAATATGAGATATTAGTCTATAAACACACATTAATAAACACTCTATACACTAGAATATGAGATATTAGTCTATAAACAACATTAATAAACAGTCTATACACTAGAATAAAAGATATTAGTCTATAAACAACATTAATAAACACTCTATACACTAGAATATAAGATTAGTCTAAACAGCAATAAACACTTTATACACTAGAATAGAAGATATTAGTCTATAAACAACATTAATAAACACTCTATACACTAGAATAGAAGATATTAGTCTATAAACAACATTAATAAACACTCTATACACTAGAATAGTAGATTAGTTTATAAGCAACATTAATAAACACTCTATACACTAGAATAGAAGATTAGTCTAAACAGCAATAAACACTCTATACACTAGAGTAGAAGATATTAGTCTATAAACAACATTAATAAACACTCTATACACTAGAATAGAAGATATTAGTCTATAAACAACATTAATAAACACTCTATACACTAGAATAGAAGATATAAGTGTATAAACAACATTAATAAACACTCTATACACTAGAATAGAAGATATTAGTTTATAAACAACATTAATAAACACTCTATACACTAGAATAGAAAATATTAGTCTATAAACAACATTAATAAACACTCTATACACTAAATTAGAAGATATTAGTCTATAAACAACATTAATAAACACTCTATACACTAGAATAGAATATATTAGTCTATAAACAACATTAATAAACACTCTATACACTAGAATAGAAGTTATTAGTCTATAAACAAAATTAATAAACACTCTATACACTAAAATAGAAAATATTAGTCTATAAACAACATTAATAAACACTCTATACACTAGAAAAGTAGATTAGTTTATAAACAACATTAATAAACACTCTATACACTAAAATAGGAGATATTAGTCTATAAACAACATTAATAAACACTCTATACACTAGAATAGAAGATTAGTCTAAAAAGCAATAAACACTCTATACACTAGAATAGAAGATATTAGTCTATAAACAACATTAATAAACACTCTATACACTAGAATAGAAGATAGTCTATAAACAACATTAATAAACACTCTATACACTAGAATAGAAGATATTAGTCTATAATCAACATTAATAAACACTCTATACAATAGAATAGAAGATATTAGTCTATAAACAACATTAATAAACACTCTATACACTAGAATA
>BRDA01087986.1:0-12632 GCA_036984385.1 Crenuchus spilurus
AATAGGAGATATTAGTCCATAAACAACCTCAATAAACACTAATAATCACTAGATTAGGAGATATGTACAAGAATTGTTATCCAGCATTAGTGAAATAAGTCCTAATGCTGCTCAAAGCACATATTCCTACAGTCCACTGTCTTGTGCAAATGATGTGCTAAATTTCTGGTGGAGAGTAAACAGATAATAAAGTCTATAAACTCACTGTCACCAACTTGTGGGAGACACTTAATCTGAGCTAAAAAGTGGTGACACTGCCCTACCTCACACTTCTACCATAGAAGACAAAAATATTAAAGGCTTCATCAACTTCCAAGGACCAGTCTATCCATCCATTTATTTGACATATGACAAAGACTAGATACTAATCTTGCTCACTGATGGAGCAACTGACCATATTGCATGCAACATTGCTTTCCACATCACTTAATGTCATGTTGCAACCTGCAACATGTTGCATTAATGTTTCACCATGTGAAGGAATTTGGATTTCTGTGGAGTTTAAGGGGTTACTGATGATGGCATGTGATACAATGTGAGGTTATCTGTTCTGATTGCATGTGCCTGTGAAATGAGCTGCAAGCATGCCAGCAGTTTTTATTCATAGTTCAGTTTTACGGGATCTTTAATTAGCTTGACAGCTGAAGAACTCGACGCCTTTGGCTGATGGTCGAATATATCCCCCTGATTACAAAGCTCAGTCCAGTTAAGGTCATTACAAAGACTAAACAATTCACAGATTTGTACCAGACTCAGCAGAGTCCAGCTCAGAGTGCATTCAGGCTCTAATGTGCCAAGAAAATGTGGGTTTGATATCTTTCACTGGACCAGAGACGGTTCAGAATTAGGACAGGCAAACATTCTGGTCACTGGTCAAAGATGCATTGTTTTTACAAAGACTGAGTAATTTTTACATATTAATTCATCACTTCAATTAGACGTTTCCACATTTCGTTGCCTCTAACAGCATTTCTAACACTACCATAATAAACCAATCACAATAGTAATATTGTTGTCATAGAAATGGGAGTAGTACTACTGTTATAATGGAAATGGGCGTAGTCCTACTGTGATCACAGAAATATGCGTAGTCCTGTTATAATCACAGAAATGGGTGTAGTCCTACTGTGATCACGGAAATGGGCATAGTCCTGTTATGATCACAGAAATGGGCGTAGTCTTATTGTGATCACAGAAATGGGCGTAGTCTTATTGTGATCACAGAAATGGGCGTAGTCTTATTGCGATCACAGAAATGGGCGTAGTCTTACTGTGATCACAGAAATATGCGTAGTCCTGTTATAATCACAGAAATGGGTGTAGTCCTACTGTGATCACGGAAATGGGCATAGTCCTGTTATGATCACAGAAATGGGCGTAGTCTTATTGTGATCACAGAAATGGGCGTAGTCTTATTGTGATCACAGAAATGGGCGTAGTCTTATTGCGATCACAGAAATGGGCGTAGTCTTACTGTGATCACAGAAATATGCGTAGTCCTGTTATAATCACAGAAATGGGTGTAGTCCTACTGTGATCACGGAAATGGGCATAGTCCTGTTATGATCACAGAAATGGGCATAGTCTTATTGTGATCACAGAAATGGGCGTAGTCTTATTGTGATCACAGAAATGGGCGTAGTCCTACTGTGATCACGGAAATGGGCATAGTCCTGTTATGATCACAGAAATGGGCGTAGTCTTATTGTGATCACAGAAATGGGCGTAGTCCTGTTATAATCACAGAAATGGGCGTAGTCCTGTTATAATCACAGAAATGGGCGTAGTCTTATTGTGGTCACAAAAATGGGCGTAGTCCTGTTATAATCACAGAAATGGGCGTAGTCCTGTTATAATCACAGAAATTGGCGTAGTCCTGTTATAATTACAGAAATGGGTGTAGTCTTATTGTGATCACAGAAATGGGCATAGTCCTGTTATGATCACAGAAATGGGCGTAGTCCTATTATGATCATGGAAATGGGTGTAGTCCTATTATGATCACAGAAATGGGCGTAGTCTTATTGTGATCACAGAAATGGGCGTAGTCCTGTTATAATCACAGAAAAGGGGCGTAGTCCTGTTATAATCACAGAAATGGGCGTAGTCCTGTTATAATCACAGAAATGGGCGTAGTCTTATTGTGGTCACAAAAATGGGCGTAGTCCTGTTATAATCACAGAAATGGGCGTAGTCCTGTTATAATTACAGAAATGGGTGTAGTCTTATTGTGATCACAGAAATGGGCGTAGTCCTGTTATGATCACAGAAATGGGCGTAGTCCTATTATGATCATGGAAATGGGTGTAGTCCTATTATGATCACAGAAATGGGCGTAGTCCTATTGCTATCATAGAAATGGGTGTAGTCCTATTGCTATCATAGAAATGGGTGTAGTCCTATTGCTATCATAGAAATGGGTGTAGTCCTGTTATGACATAGAAATGGGTGTAGTCCTGTTATGATCACAGAAATGGGCATAGTCCTATTGTCATCATATAAATGGGCGTAGTCCTTTTGTTATCATGGAAAGGGGCGTAGTCCTATTATGATCACAGAAATGGGCGTAGTCCTATTATGATCACAGAAATGGGCGTAGTCCTGTTATGATCACAGAAATGGGCGTAGTCCTATTATGATCACAGAAATGGGCGTAGTCCTATTATGATCACGGAAATGGGCGTAGTCCTGTTATAATCACGGAAATGGGCGTAGTCCTGTTATAATCACAGAAATGGGCGTAGTCTTATTGTGGTCACGGAAATGGGTGTAGTCCTATTATGATCACAGAAATGGGTGTAGTCCTATTATGATCACAGAAATGGGCGTAGTCTTATTGCTATCATAGAAATGGGTGTAGTCCTATTGCTATCATAGAAATGGGTGTAGTCCTATTGCTATCATAGAAATGGGTGTAGTCCTGTTATGATCACAGAAATGGGCATAGTCCTATTGTCATCATATAAATGGGCGTAGTCCTTTTGTTATCATGGAAATGGGTGTAGTCCTATTATGATCACAGAAATGGGCGTAGTCCTATTATGATCACAGAAATGGGCGTAGTCCTATTATGATCACAGAAATGGGCGTAGTCCTATTATGATCACGGAAATGGGCGTAGTCCTATTATGATCACGGAAATGGGCGTAGTCCTATTATGATCACAGAAATGGGCGTAGTCCTATTATGATCACAGAAATGGGCGTAGTCCTATTATGATCATGGAAATGGGCGTAGTCCTATTATGATCATGGAAATGGGTGTAGTCCTATTATGATCACAGAAATGGGCGTAGTCCTATTGTGATCATGGAAATGAATGTATTCACAAACATGGAATCGGGTGTATTAATTGAGTAATGATGGCTCTAGACCTACCCATCTAAATGTGTGTAGTGATGGAAATGGGTACAGCCCACTTCAAATTTTCTGATGTCCAGCCCCCATTTATAATCGTGTTTCAGTCATTTGATTTAAAAGCTGCAGAGCAGGAGTAAATCAGTTGTCAGTAAATTTCTTGGGTGGTGGAGGTGATATGTACGTCCCACTGTCCCCAGTATGACCATTATACACATATAACCAGAGCACATGTCTTGCCTCAGTGTTTACTTCACAGTCAAAGACTTCTGGTCCTGGTCCTACTCTAGACTTTAGGGAGAGTCTGGGAGGAAATCACACACCGCTGACAAAGTCATGCTACTAGCAGGGTGGTCCACCAGAGGGGATCTAAAAGGAAAATGAAGAGGAAAAAGCAGCATGTAAACAATGTTGACAATAACTGTTAATTGGTAACAAATGTTTAAGGTTAAGTCTGCCAAACGAATCGCTGAGATTTTCATTTATTTGAATCTGGGCCAAGTTCTTATTTGTCTAAATCTACATATACACACTCTTAGAAAAAGGTTCTAATAAGGGTTCTTTGAGCAATGCCAAAGCAGTATTTTTGCTTGCTTACAGTACCTTTTCTGTAAATAAGACGTGAGTGTGAAGAACATTGTAAAGGTCTGAAGAACCTGCATGGTTTGGTAAGGTTCCTCACAACATTCCTGTGCTTCTTTTAAGAACCAGAACCAGACATTTCAAAGTTTCTTAATGAAACCAAATGTGGCTCTTCTATGGCTGGAGTGTCAAATTCCAGTCCTGGAGGGCCGGATTCCTGCACAGTTTGGTGATCTTCCATTCCAGACAAATCATCAAATGGTGCTAGACAAAGGCTGTCGAGGCCTGGAATTTGACACCCCTGTTCTATGGCATCACTCAAAGAACCTGTTCTGTAGATGATCTATGTAAGTATATTTCAAGTGTAGATTCTTTAAACTTTATAAAAGTTTTCCACATTCACATAAGTTATGTACAATAAAGAACCAGCCATTTCAAATGTTCTTCAAGGAACCCAAAGTGCTTCTTCTATGGCATCGCGCCAAGAATCTTTTGTTGCACCTTTGTTTTTAAGAGTATAGGCTATATACACTGAACAAAAATATAAACGCAACACGTTTATTTAGTGAGCACTTCTCCTTTGCCAAGATAATCCATCCACCTCACAGGTGTGGCATATCATGATGCTGATATGACAGCATGATTATTGCACAGGTGTGTCTTAGGCTGGCCACAGTAAAAGCTCTAAAATGTGCAGTTTCATCACACAACACAGTGTCATACATGTTGCAAGTTTTGAGGAAGTGTGCACTTGTTATGATGACTTCAGGAATGTCCACCAGAACTGTTGCCCATGAATTGAATGTTAATTTCTCTACTATAAGCCGTCTACAAAGGCTTTTCAGAGGTCAAAGGCCTCACGGATAACTACACCTGCCCAGGACCTCCACATCCAGCATCTTCACCTCCAAGATCATCTGAGAACAGCCACCCGGACAGCTGCTGCAACAATCGGTTTGCTTAACCAAAGTATTTCTGCATAAACTGTTAGAAACTGTCTCAGGGAAGCTCATATGCATGCTCATCGTACTCATCGGCGTTTCCACCTGACTGCAGTTCGTCATCGTAACCCATTTGAGTGGGCAAATGCTCATGTTCGATGGCGTCTGGCATGTTGGAGAGATGTATTTGCTTATATAGTATTATACAATTTTGTATTATTATTATTATTATTATTTGCATTAATAACATTTAAGATGAAAGGCTTTAAGATGAAACAAACCAAAGAAGAAAACAACACTGTGTATAAGATGGGAGAACAGAAGTGAGTTATTGAGTTTCTATAATGCAAATTAAGCTTTTAAAAGGAGGAACTATTCAGAAATGACCGCAGTCAGGCAAAAACCTCAACATCTACATCTGCGCAAGCTGAGTAAATCATATTAAACTCAAGTCTATAGATTCTGTAGCCCAAAAGCATCTCTTGTCCACTCCCAAACTCATGTAAACCAAACCAATCTGCAGCACCTAGGAAAGTTATTCATACGGGAACAAATTGAGTTGTTCGAGGATGTAATTTCGGTTGGCGTGACAAAGCTGTTATATTTCTTTCTGTAACGGCGTTCACACTCTATTTCAACTGCACATGCAGAGACAGACTATTTTATAGCCCCTGAGCAGTTCAGCAGTGTTTCTGGACACTGAGGCTATTACCCTGCACCAAATCCAAATAAAATCTTGTTAAAATTCCTGCCTCCACAGTGAGATTTGTTGAATGCCCCTCTAACCCGGCAGTGCATATGTTTTTATAGAGTCTGGTAGATGGTTATCATGTAAATGAGACCAGTGGCTTCCATTTTCAGTCAGCCACATAGTATTAGCATGTTGACTGAGGTATTTCTTTACAAGGATATTCCAGGCTTTTCAGATGAAACTCTGTATAAAATACAGTTGATTGCAACAGACAATAACGTTAATATGTTGCACTATTGCACGTATAAGCCCGTTCTTATTATTGGTAATCAGTGGATTTGATTTTATTTAACGAGACCTTTAGTGAGGTGAGATTGTTGAAAGATCACTTCAAGTCATCCCAAAAGTATTGGATGAAGCACCATCACTGCAGGGAACAAAGTTCCACAGCCCCGCCCCCTAGCTAATGATTGACATTGGGCATGATGGCCTTAGCTTCAAGTTCAGCTGCTTCAACGTATCCCATTCTAATGTCAATGCTTTTCAATGGAGCTTATACCTGAGCAATTACTGCACCTTAATGAGGGGCTACAATGGACCTCTATTTACATTAGCATAGTGAAAAAGGAGAGTTTGCTACATGATACTGATATACCATGAAACACTGTTGTGTCCTTTGGTTACAGTCCCACATCATCAAAACAGAACATGGAAAACAATTCCGAAATCCTAGAATTTTTTTAACAGTCCCGACTCAAATCCATCCATTCCCAAATCCCGACTCCCAAATTGACATCCATCCATTTTAATTCAAATCAGTTTCCTTTTTCCATTCCAACTCAATCCCATCAAGGTCAGACAAAGATTGTTACAACACCATGCATTGAGTTCATAACAGCTTTTCTCTTCACGCATGTCCTCTCTCGTATACTTCTCTTCCATGCCATGCAGCTCTTCTCTCCGTTCGTTTTTCCCTCTTTTTTTAGGAGAGCCTCTTTCATTTCACATCCATGTTCTGGCACCAACACAGTATCAGCATCAAAAAATATGAAAAAAGCATACAAAAAAGACCCCAGGAGTAAATACGACTCCTTGTAGACACTGGCTCAAACACAAAAAAAACATGTTACACGCAAACAATCCAGTCAGAGCAAAGCTTTTATGTACCAAAACATATCTCCCCACCAACCATTCAATTCGTCTCTATTGCACACTTCTTTAGCATATCATGGAAATCATCTTCCTCTTGTTGCTCTTCTCTGTTTTTTTCCTCAGCTCTCCATTTGCTAGTTTCATTTCCTATCTGTTTTGTGGCATCAGGGCCGGCGCTCCACATATGCGGACTATGCACCGTGCGTGGGGCCTCATCTGAGGATGTGGACACCACCTAAAACTTCGCTGCGCACCCCCAATCCCCCGCCTCCCCGGTCCACATTCTCGGCAAAAATCACACACGCATCTGCCCGCTGAACAATGCTCCCGCCTGCGATGGGCTTTGAACAGGGCAAGAGTTTTGCATGCTGGACGGAGGCAGGATGGGGGCACACAAAGCATTTGTGCTTAGGGCATCCACATGCCTAGCACCATTACTGTGTGGCATTCATGTTTTTTCAGTGCAAGTAAACAGCACTAGTTTCTGTCCAGTAAACAACCAATCACAGCAGAGCTCAATAAAATATTGATGAGCTCTCCATAAAAGGTAAAACAGCTTGTTTCAAGCAGAGGCAAAATTACAGGGGATGTAAAACCACATCTTAGCATTTTTCACCATGATACCGTTAATGTAGACGAAAGAGAAGAACTCAAACTGAACATACTGAACTGAAAATAAACATTAGGCCATCTTTAAAGCAGCTGAATTCACTAATAGGCAGGAGTGTCTGGACACTTTTGTCTTGCAGGTTATGATGCCGGCAGTGGTTATTTAGTGGGAATCAGTTCAGTCTGCTCATGCTCACTCTGACAGCCTCATCCGCCCCATACAGTTACACTTTTGGCTTAGAGGTTGTATTTCACACTGGATGACACCCAGAATGGCCCTGTGGAATTACCAGTGTTTTCCAGAGCTCAGCGTGAGCTGGGCTTAGATAAACTACAGACAAAAGCCTGGCCAGAGAAAATCCAGCTCTGAGGAGGAGTGACTTGTGCCTCACTTCCTCCATAATGCAATAAATCATTTTCACATTAGCCAATGATGAGTGAAACTAAACACTGGTTTCGCTTCCCTTGGCCGTTACTCCTCTTCCTCACTTCCACACTTTCTCTCTGTATATCACAGTGATGCTCACACTCACATTTCATTTAGACGAGCCTTGGCACCACGTCAGGGCTGCATGACACACTATGAGAGACTTTGAGGAACATCGAGGTTAACACAGCAAAGATCCTAAAACATAAAACATAAGTCAAGATGACGTCTGGGACACACTGAGACCAAGACAAGGAGTAGCTGAGACTGAGACACGGTTGAGATCTTATTCATTGATTTCGTTGGTTTGGAGTGTTCCTGCATTCATTTATAGTGTCTTCTTGCCAGAGTCGTCACTTCCCTCTGGCATCAATGCCTAGTACCGGTATTAGGCATGTGGGTGCCCTAAGCACAAATGTTTCCAGACTTCAGTGGTGCCCCCGTCAACGTTTGGGCCACGTGGGCGGAGCACCAGCTCTGTCAATGCCCTGTGGGGCATCGCTGTTATACCGTTGAGAGGCACTCAATGTACGAGACGTCAACTCTCAGTGCACCTTCACTACGGCAGTTCTAGAACTGCTGAGATGCTAAGACCCTTCACTTGGTACCCTATTATCATGCCCTTTTGGACGTCAGTAACATCACATCTATCCATATGATGGTTGCTACAACTGACTGGTGTGCTCGTCACCAGTCGATAAATGCTTATTTATACATGCAGCAAACTCAGGATGGTTATAATAGTCTGATATGACAGTGTATTTAGAGTAATAACTGATTAAATCATATTTTATCATCCTGATGATGCAGAGGTTTTAAAAACCTCATATCAGCTATGATATACTTGGCTTAATAGGGTTGTTTATTGTGAATTGTTGAGTTACTTTAACTTTTAAAGATAAGAGTACACAGTAAATCTGCCAGTGTTAAATCAACACTATTAGAGTAAAATTAACACTGAGAGTGTTAAATTTTGACACCCTCAGTGTTAATTTAACTCTAATAGTGTTGATTTAACACTGGCAGATTTACTGTGTACTTTTACTTCAGGGCTGGGTTTTTTTTGCTCTGTTCAAGGCTGTGGAATGCACTGAACAGGTCCGGACCTGAACTTCCGTATTCATCAGGAAGTTAGTTAACTGTCAGTGAGTCAGATGCAGCGCTCCAGCTCAGCTCACCCAGCTACATGTGTAAGGTGGTGAGCACTAGTGGAAAACCTGCTCTTTTGGGGAAACCTTTCATTTATGAACCTTTAATTGAGAAACTGAGCTGAAAGGACTGGACCAAAGGTATGCTGTAATGTTTTATTTGTTTTATAACAGATGAGAATGATGGTGCGTGCTGTAGCAGGAAACAGGATTGCTGTTGTAAGCTTTTGTTCTTATCTGGCAGGTTCTTGTTTTCTAATTATTGTCCAGCTTAGTAGATAACCTATTGTTGTATTCTTATCGGCAGAATCGCAGTCCATAGTCCATTTTTTCCCAACGGATGTAAAATATGTCACCTGGGTTGATACACTTTAAAAACGTTCCTTAATTTAACTCAATTAAAATTAATTGCACATAAGTTAATTGAACATTTGACAGTAAATGAACTAAACGTTGGTCACGTCTGTTACAGTCTATTAATGTCTGGTTTGAAATTCAGTTGAGTTCACATTTTAAAGCAGGCTGGCTGCTTCTTAAATAAAAAAAAAGTATTCTACAAATAATTTTACAGTCTAATTACCTTTCTTACAATCAGCTGACAAAACAAAAATCTTGTTTTGGTCTACTTAACCCTTGTGTAGACTTCTGTTTACTCCATTTGTTATAAGGGTCAAAAATGGCCCACATTCACTAAACCACTAAATCACTAAACCATAGCTTCATTTATATATTTATAAATTGTGTATTATTAATTTATTATTTTTAATAATGTAATTATTATAATAGATAAATACACTGCACAGTTATAGGCATTATTTTAAGTTGCAAGCATTATTATCTATTTTTATTAGTTACATAATAATAGTTATTATTATTATTATTATTTTTTTTATTATTATTATTATTATTATTATTGTTTGTTGTTGATTTATTATTATTATTATTATTATTATTATTATTATTATTATTATTATTATTTTGTTGTTTTGATGTTTTGTTATTATTATTATTATTATTGTTTTGTTGTTGTTTTATTATTATTATTATTATTATTATTATTATTATTATTATTATTATTGACAAAGACAGACAGACAATACAAGGGTTAAAATGATTAGAAACTGCAACAATCAAATTATTAAAAATTTAATTAGCAAGTTTATAATTGTGTTTCATTTTATTTAGTCATTGTACAAGGAAGTGTGAAAAGGTTTAAATTTCAAAAGATGCAGCTGACTTTGCTACGTCATGTTAATAATCCCACATTTGCACCTGATGCCACATATGTTACTAACTGTGGTCAGCTGAGGGCAAATTTCAGACAGAAATAGAATGTATGGACAGGCCAGTGTGTCAGAGGAGACAAGGTCGTGAGTCAAGTCAAGACTCCAGTCCATGTGGGGATGAGCTGGACCTGCTGTGTGACCAGTGTGCAAAAACTCTTTCAATGGCACTTTCAACAGAGAAGGAAATGTGGTTGCAACATTCTTCAGTTGTACTAAGTGGCTGTTAATATTGATGAGGGCAGCACTGTGGCTTTATGTTGTTTATGTTAGTTTACCGAAGCTCAGCAGGATCTAGCTGGAGCTATCATTATGGGGGAAAAAAACAAACCTGAAGGATGGCACCACACCCAGTCATAGTGCAGGGTACTTACGAATATGAGTGAGCCTATATATTAATATTATTAGATTACCTCTCAAGAACATACACAAACAAAATAAATCAGTCAAATGTAGCACGAGTCAGCATATATGGACTTTTAATGGCATTTAAACCCCCTGGAATCTGAGGGTATTTCAGACACTCTGGTGTAGTCTGACATGCCATAAATCTATATTTTGATTTTTAAATCTGCTCTAAACTTAGACTTTCCAAAAACCTATTTTCAGATGTGTGATATATTGTGAAAAAACATTCTCTAAACATTTCAAACATTCTCTAAACATTTCTAGAGGTGTTGGCTACACACTGCTCTTTACAGTTTTTATACATTGTATGTGGTTTTATTTCTAAAGCTTAACTAATGTGAGGTGACACTCTGTTTTCCTCAGCCACTAACCCTACATTGAATATTCATGAGATAGGTGTGAACATTTAGGTGAGAGTTCTTTGTTCGGATTACATTCCACACATTCCATGGCTGATAATCCAACCAATGGAATGTCTGGAATTACCATGTCATTATCATATGAATTACAGATCACATCATTTGGCATGAAAATAAAGCACCGCTTTCTGACTCGCTCTCACAAATTGTCTCTGCTTATTTAAGCTCCTCTCACAAATAGCTAAAAAAAATTTGATTCAAGCTATATATATTTGAAAAGTAGACCCCATAAGGTTTGTATGGTATGTTTCCTTTGTTTCTAGGATAAAATCTCACAGTTATATAAGTGTTTATGCAGAATTTCATTAAAATGTCACCGGTGGGAGACTTGACTTCAGAGGGTTAATGTTGAGTCCTCAGATAATTTATGTAGTTTATTTCTAGACTTTTGACAGTATTTGCCATTAATCCTCCAAAGTCATCAGTGTCCACATGAATTCAATTGATCTAACATATAATATAAAACAGATTTTAAAAGAAAAGTTCTAATTTCATGCCAGTTGTCCCAAAACCCATTCACATTATGAGCACAGTATTGAACTCTGTAAACATCTTTGTCATAGTTTTATTCATACAGCACCTTTCACCAACCCACTGTGCTTTACAGCAGTCAGTCAACACACACACTTTGAGGGGAAATTCCTTCCTCACTTCCTCAATCCTCAGCCTTGGGTCACGTTACTTGCCCAGGAGAGTCACTGGCTGTGAGGAAAGATGCCTATCAGGAAGCCTACTAGCTACAATGTAGCTCATATTTTAGGAATGCCCAGCTCACTCAAGCAGGGTAAATAATTTACTATGTTGTTGAAGGTTTCATTGTTTTTGTGTGCTCCCCTCATTAAACAGTACACCTTGTATGACTGAAAGCATCCAAAACTATGTGCACTCGTGATTGACCAATACAGGTAGTCCCCAGGTTACGACGTTGATCCCTTCCTACGTTCGCGTCGTAAACCGAATTTCGTGCAAGTCGGAACATACGTACATACTGTACATAAATAACATACTGTAAGCACTTATCCTATCCTAACACCTATCCTAACACAGTAATTATCAAAAAACACATATAAAATACGTTTAATAATGAAAGGAAACAGCCGCGTAACCGTGTATTCTTCCACCGCACACACCAAACACGAAAAAAGGCTTTATATAGTAAATGGGAGATAACCACAAAACATCGTAACTCGGGGACGATGTAACCCGGTGACTACCTGTATAGGCTTTTCAATGGCTGATGCTGATATTTAGAATGCAGGGAGGCCAATGGCTGATATATAATGATGATATGTCTTTTTGCATAAAATATAATTATTAAAAATAAAATATTTGTTGACTTGAGATAAAAGAAGTCATGTGCCCATATAGTAGTGACACTGACACTAGGGGGAGCTCTAACATTGTTCTACAGCAGCTACACTGATAAGACTGTCTGTAGAGTGGTGATACTGACACTAGGGGGAGCTCTAACATTGTTCTACAGCAGCTACACTGATAAGACTGTCTGTAGAGTGATGACACTGACACTAGGGGGAGCTCTAGCATTGTTCTACAGCAGCTACACTGATAAGACTGTCTGTAGAGTGGTGACACTGACACTAGGGGGAGCTCTAATA
>BRDA01087991.1:0-20413 GCA_036984385.1 Crenuchus spilurus
GCAGACTGGCATTCAAGAAAATCAGACGCCTCAGTTTGGATGGGCTGATGCGATTCCTTCTGTCTGTTCTGCCCCTTTCCTCAGGTTTGTTAGCAAAGCTAATGAGAAATTGGGAGCCGGCTCTCATTCAATGGGAGTTGGCTCTTTTGATTCACTACCAAGCATCGGCTCTTAGAGCCAGCTCTTTTGCGAACGACACATCACTAGTCTAAAGCGGACTTGGATTGTTGTCCTGCAGAGAAACCTGAGTCGCTCCCAAAATCGCTCTTTAAACAGGTACAGTTAGTTAAATCACCCTTAATCTAGTAAGTATAGATAACTAAATCCTCATCAGACCTGGTGCTCAGATAAAACTGCTGCGTAAGGTGGTTTAGCTAGTTACATTACTCTTAACTAGCTATAGCTAGCAAACCTAGCTCAAATGCTCATTAATGCATTATAGCTAAACTAGCTGAACTGCTTATTTACATGGTATAGCTAGCTCAATTGCTAATCACATGAGTATAGCCAATCTAGTTAGATAAAATCGCTCATTAACTGGGTATTGCCAACTATATTGTTTATTTATCAAGAATAGATAACCTAGCTAAATTGTGCATTCACTAGGCAGCTATAGCTAATCTAGATAATTCGCTCTTTACCTTGGTATAGCTAAAATACCTAAATTGTTCATTAACTGAGTATAGCTAACTAAAAGGTTTTTAACAGGCATAGCTAACCTAGCTAATTTTTTTTAATTAACTAGGCAGCTATAGCTGATCTAGCTAAATCACTCATTAACTTGGTATAGTTAACATAGCTAAATTGCTCAATCACTAGGTATAGCTAACCTAGATAAATTACTTTTTAACCTGGTATGGCTAGCTTGCTTATTAACTGGGTTTAGCTATCCTAGCTAATTAATTGGATTTAGCTAACTCAGTATAGGTAACCTAGCTAAATATCTCATTAACTCAGTATAGCTAAACTAGTTAAACTACTGTTTATCTCAGTATAGCTAACCTAGCTAAATAGCTCATTAACTCAGTATAGCTAAACTAGCTAAATAGCTCATTAACTTAGTATAGCTAAACTAGCTAAATCACTCTTTAACTCAGTATATGAAACCTAGCTAAATAGCATATTCATTCAGTATAACTAGCTAAATTTCTTGAAAAAACACTTGTGAAACCCGTCTTGTTCACATAGTGATCTTATTTTTATTCATGTCAGAAATGTCTATTTGTTTGTTGGTGGATATTCTAGACATTGAGGACTGAGCTCGTTCACCATCACAGTTTCTCTGGTGAAGATCACCTGCAGCTCAGCTCTGAGATCTTTCTCACCTCACCAGTCTTTGGACGAGAGCAACCAGATAAAGTGCAACTGCAGCGCATATTTGAAGCCTTCAGCAACCTTGATGTCACCACATTAGTTTGCAGGTTATCATGACTGACCAGCTACAAATCACACACAAAAGCAGACTCATCCTTCACACTGAAATGAGTTAAATAATACAGTTTACAAGGTAAATTAAGTGTATATTTGACTTTGTGTGTTACATAAAATAAGACTGTTTTGACTATGAAACATACACAAGGCCATTTATTGAACTAGCATTTGGAGACAAAAAGCCCAGACAAAAACTAAAAGTCTGGAATTAAGATTAACCAATTTAGTCAATGTGATTTTCACACAACGGAATTTGACCTCCGCATTTAACCCATTCGTGCAGTGAAACACACACACAAGGCTGTGAGAATTTGTGCCTGAAGCGGTGGACAGCCCTTATCCACCGGCGCCCGGGGAGCAGTTAGGGGGTTAGGTGCCTTGCTCAAGGGCACTTCAGTCATGTCCTGTCTGGGGATCAAACCAGTGACCTTCTGGTCACAAGACCAGATCCTTACCACTAGGCCATGGCTGCCCCCGTCCATGGCTGCCCCCATGAATGACATATTCTTATGAACCCAGGAACATGTGTTATTTGCATATGCACTGAATAGAGCAGAAGCTCTTATTGTCAAGGATTGCTATTGTGTTATTTTAAAATGTTAACCAGGTAAAAATAGACAATCAGGGCAAATGGGGTGCATACTTCATCATCATTATAGATAGCAAACATGTATTTGAAGAAATTCAAAGAAATCAAAAATATTTTGGTCCCAGTAGGGATGGCGGTATGGCCATAGATAGATAGAATATTGTTTATATTATAATTAATATCATTATTATACACTTCACCAACATGTTGTTATTATTATTATTACAGATAGACAGATAGCTTGGGCAATGCACCTATACTTCCAATCCAACACACACTGTTTATTGGTGAACATCAAGCACTGACAATGCCAATCAAAGGAGACTATAGGGGCAGTAATCAGGACACACACGAGGGAACACCAAAACAGTGATGTGACATCACAGAAGGTGGAGACATGAAGAAAAATACCAGGAAGTGGGTGAGGCCCTGGAGATGACCATAATAGTACAGCATTATGGCATGGTGAAGTGAATACTACTTCTAATAATAATTATTATTATTGTCATCATGATCATGAAGAGCAAAATTATTTCAAAAATTCGAGGAAGAAATTATGTTTTGTCATGGGGTGGTAGTATAGCAAAACATCTGACCTGGGACAAATAGATAGCTCTGTAAAATATTTTCTTCTTTGAATTTCTGTCAATAAACATTTTCTGTTTATACTGATAGCTATAATTGTTGTTGTTGTTATTGTCATGAATATAAAAAGCTGAATTATTGCAGGAAATCCAAAGAAGAAAAGATATGTTGTCCCCTGTTCAGGGGTGGTGGTAGTATGGCCCAAACTTCTGGCCTGGGATAGATAAATACATAGATTCATAGATAGATAGATCTGTAAAATATTTTTTCTTCTTTGAATTTTTGTCAATAAACATTTTCTATTTGTGCAGATAACAACTATTATTTTATTGATGTCATTATTGTCATGATTATGAAAAACTGATTTATTGCAGGAAATCCAAAGAAGAAAAAAATATAGATAGATAGATAGATAGATAGATAGATAGATAGATAGATAGATAGATAGATCTGTAAAATATTTTTTCTTCTTTGAATTTTTGTCAATAAACATTTTCTATTTGTGCAGATAACAACTATTATTATGTCATTATTGTAATGATCCAAATCCAAAGAAGAAAAGACAGACAGATATCTGATCAGGAAGTTCACAAAACTCTGCAGGAATCCGTCCCTCCAGGACTGGAGTTTGACACATGTGGGCTATACCAATACCCCCTGAACAGGGAGCAAAATATTTTTTCTTATTTGAATTTCCTGCAGTAATTTTTAATAAAACATAATAGTAAATTATTATTATCTTAAAAACATTTACTTAAAATGTACTATAGGCATTTCAAAGAAGAAAAAAATAATTTGCAGATATATGTATATGTCTAATTATCCCTGGCCAAAAGTTTTGGCCATACCACCACCCCCCCTGAACAGGGGACAAAATATTTTTTCTTCTTTGAATTTCTTGCTGTAATTTTTAATAAAAATAATAGTTAAACTATAATTATCATAGCAAATAGAAAACATTACTTAAAATTGACTAAAGTTACTTCATTTTTCAGATCTATCTATATATCTATCTAACTATCCCTGGCCAAAAGTTTTTGCCATACCACCAGCCCCCCTGAACAGGGAACAAAATATTTTTTGTTATTTGAATTTCCAGGAATAAATGAGCTGTTTATAATCATATCAATAACAAAATGAAGTACAATAATAATTATTATTAATGTTATGTTCAGAGTAAATACAAAACTTTTAGTGACAAAAATTCAATGAAGTAAAAATATTTTACAGATCTATCTATCCCAGGTCACATGTTTGGTGCATACTAGAGGTCTGCGCGGGACTGATTTGTTAGTCCCACTCCCGCCTGCTCCCACGTTTTCGTCCCGCTCCTGTGATAAAATTGTTATATTTGGTCCCACTCCTGCCCGCCACATAAACATGTCTGCCCGCTCCCACCCGCAGTCCTCACGGGGGGCAGAGCGGAACATTCGCACGTGAGAGTTGTGTTTAGTTTGTCGTCCAGTATGTGTGGGGTGCGCGAGCAGTCTTGTTCAGAGAGGCAGAAGGAGGGGAGCCAATGTTGCTGGATCGGTTCTGGGTTGGATGTAACATCCGGAGATATTGAGAAAAGACCCTAGTATCGCCCCTGATCCTTACATCAATCAGATTAACTATACAGAGCTTAAAACTTACTTACATACTGTATTTGTGCTAGCAGAGAAAAAAGTAACTTTAACAGATCCAGCATAATGCAGAACCATCTTTTTATAGCTCACTTGTGACTATGTAGCATAGAACCCAGATAAGCTACTCCACATCTCACAGACAATATGTTACTCACATAAACAAATTAATAAAATTTACTAATGCAGGATGATGACTACATTAATAAAACACTAAGCCAAGAAAATACAACTGCATAAAATAACGGATATGAACAATTCATAACTGTTTTACAACTGTGTACAACCCGCAAGTGCTTCTGGGTGATGTCGTCAACATATTATTTAAGTTATAATGAATCATTATTAGGGTAGAGAGAGCCTGTGTGTGTGTGTGTGAGAGAGAGAGAGAGAGAGAGAGAGAGAGAGAGAGAGAGACTGACTGTCTGTTCACATGATGCTCTGCCAGTATTTTGACTTCCTTACTGACTGATTAGCTGCATGATTATCATCATTTTCTAGACTATTTATTAATTTGCGGGATTTTTCAACATGTATGTCTCGTTCCGCTCCCGCGACAACTGGACTGACTGACCGACTGCTCCCACAAAATACGATTAATTTTGGTCACGGCGCTGCAAGGTATTGTAACGGGTTCCGCGGGAGTCCCGCGATAATGCAGACCTCTAGTCCATAACCCTTCGCACCTCATCAAACACAGGACAAAATATATTTTCTTTGAATTTCTTGCAATAATTGTGCTCTTTATGATCATGACAATAACACTAATTATAATAATAACTATAGCAATTACTATCAGAGCAAAAAGAAGTATTTTTTAAAGAAATTCAAAGAAAAAATTGTTTTATCTGTCAATCTATATCTGCTGTATATGATAAAGAAATTGGCTTGGCATTGTGGCTCAATTGGACAAATCTTCACCTCTTTTGCATCTTTTTGGTGACGTTGCCATAGCCATTGGGTTTTATTAGTTCCGTCCAACAGGAAGTCATTTATCACAAACTCATTCAGACTTCTCCTAGATTTCTCATCAGATTACCTCAACATCAGGTGGGGATAAACTCCAGACACATGTAGTGATACATTTTGAAGGAATATTTGATCAAATGTTGGAAATACATCAAACTTGGCATGAACATAAGAGACCTCATTGCACACTTTTTAAGTATTGGTATATATGAGTCTGTCCAACAAAAAGTTGTCAATTTTTGAGATTGTGCTTTTTTTCCACACATTTTTTGCAAATTGAATTTGTCAGATTCTCTGGATATTTGGCAGGTAAACTCGAAACATATTTGGTGATAATTTTCAAAGTAATACTCGATACTTTCCAGCTGAATTGCTTCAGAGGTCACATAAAACAGAAAGTTGATCCATCTTGGTCATGTTTGTGGTTACTTTTAACACATATTTCAGACTTTTTCAAACTCCTCCTACGATTTTTGTCAGATTCACTTCATATTTGACAGAAATTAACTTTAGTCATATGTTAAGATAAATTGTGAAGGAATAGTTGCTATCTCAAACGAAGGGAAAATGGCATAGACTTTAATTGCTTGAGACTCCACATCAAAAGAGGAAGTGGAAACATCTTGGTAATGCTGGGTGTTTTGTGGAGCTTACAATGCACAAAACTCATGAAACTTAATACATGCATGCGCCATGCATGGATGTGGCAAGGGAACTCTATAATGCCCCTTAAGATCTTGCATATGATTTTATCACTGTCTGCTATTGTCCTCATCCAGTGCTCGCTAATTGTGGTAGAAACATTTTCTTCACCCTTATAGACTAATTTTCCATTGGTTTGTACTAGCTCCACCCAACATGAAGTCAGCTTGAGGATTTAAATGTTTTACAGCAACTGGTATATTCTGGTACTGGTTTAACAAAAATCCAGAAGCAGTGTTCATGGTCCATTGTCTCAAACACCAAGTACTTGTACCACTCTCGTACATATGATCAATCAATCATTTTCAGTTGTACATTCTGTTACAGACTGAGCATGGCATAGGTTTGCCATAAACATAGACATTGCATGAGTTTTCAGTTCGTAAGTATATTGTAAGTATAATCTGACCAGGCAAATTCTTAATTCTCACAAATTTCAAGACTGTTAAGACAACTGAGCTCTGGTGGCAACGTTCAAAACACAAGTTATTTAGAATGCTTTATGGAGACATTACATTATGGCAAAGATTATCATCCTTATCCACAAGTCACACTGCTCAGCTAGAGACTGCATTTCTTTTGTCTTATCCTGAGCTAGTTTACAGCGGGACACTTGATGTTTAAAAAACAACCCGTAACAAACACAACATAGCAAATCTGGCTTATTTCTTATGAGAGAATTAAAGTCATCACTGAAATACTTGTGATGCTGTTTTAAAACAGGATGTTTTTTCTTCACGTTTTCATGAACCACATACCTAAACTTTGGATTATTCGGATATTTATCTTTACCAATTTTACGAACTGCTTGCCTGAATTCTGTATTGGTAGCATATTTGCTTTTGCTGTGATTACGAACATCATGTTTATACACTTCGTCTTTGGCATACTTTAATTTACTAGATGTCAATCAATCAAATTTTATTTATAAAGCGCTTTTTACAACTGATGTCACAAAGCAGCTTTACAGGGTTAGTAATAACAGACATCAAATCATTAATCCCTAATCCACGGTGAGCAAGCCAACGGCGACAGTGGCAAGGGAAAACTCCCTCAGAGCTGGAGGAAGAAACCTTGGGAGGAACCAGACTCACATGGGGGACCCATCCTCCTCTGGTCTGTTAATTCTAAGTGTGTGATAAATCATAATCACATTGCTAATTTAAAATTACTACATTTCAGATGTAATTCTTTTCAAACGATAACCGGTGTCCTGTTTGTACTTGTTAACAGCATTCATCTTTTTCTTGTTCCTGTATATGGCATTTGTTTTATACCGACTTTTAATTGCATTTTTGTTCTTTTCCCTCATGTATTTAGATTTGATTTGTTTAGGTCTTGAACACATAAATGTTTCCTTAATTGTTGTGTTCTGTGTAGCTTCTCTGCATTCAGCTTCAGTGTTATTTAAATGGCTTTTCTTTATGTTTACTTTTATAAAATCTGTATTCTTTCGTTTTAGTGTATATTTGTTTTTCTGAATATTTTGGGGTTCATCTCCCATCAAAGTCTGACTGTTATGTAAATTATTTTGTGTATTACGGGTTTGCATGGGACATGCATTGATGAATTCATATATTTTACACAACTTGTGGCACTCTCTGCTGCTGCCCTTTTTCACGCACACAACAGTCTCATAGTGGTTCTCATGTCTATTAATCAAAAAAATTCCATCCTCTGTGATTTTTGAAAACCTGCATGTAAACTTCAGCCATTGATCACTAGTGTAAGTGTAAATGTCTACACCCAGACAATCTGCAGCAGCCTGTATTTCAACATCGGTCGCCCAACTTCCAACAAAATTCATTCTAGATCTGTCCAAGTACTCCTTCAATGATGTGTATTCCTGTCTTATGTCTGTACTATACTGTGACTCATTAGCCTGCATGTGCTTCAAAATAGCAAGCCTAAATATACGGTGGTATGCCTGATTACCACAGACTACTTGTGATATACACCGGAAGAAGCTGTTTCCATCACTCACTGTTTTTTCTGTCTTACAAGGTTGACCTAAATCTCCATACCTGCCAGGTACTAAGCTACACTCCTTTTCAAAACTTACATTCAACTGACTACATATATCCCGAGCAACATCGTTAGACAGTACACTAAACTCGTATTTAAGATCGGGCAATTCCCTCGTAAAAGTAAGATCATGTGTGTCTTCAGAAAAGTCGTCCAGGACCGTACACTCACTGGTGTTTGCGTTGCTTTCAGAATGAGTCATAACAGAACAAATATCGACTCCTGTAATCTCAAAATCATTTGACTCGAGGAGTGTTGCTCTGTCTAAAACCCACTCATGGACCAAAGTAACAATGTCATGAAGTGAAGAAAAGTACAGAACAATGCTTTTCCCCTTACTGTTTGTCCTACCGTACACATCTCGTGCATGAGAATCAATCAGAGCAAACTGGCCATTTGCGTGAATGATAGCACACGTCTTCTCATCGTAGGTAAAAAAACATTTGTCGTGCATTGAAAAGATTTTTTCAAGGCCACACGTTAAGCTATATGCAACTCCCGATCTGAGAAGTTCGCCATCCTGTACATTCACATCTCCTATTACGGGATCACTAAATGTAAATATATATTCAGAGCCACCAAATTTGGCCATTTCTGGCAGGTCTGTTACAAGTAAATATTGGTTTTCACTGCTATCCGTTATCAGACCTTGTGTTTTGCAAAATGAATAAAACCTGTTTCCTGAAGTGAGGACACTGTCCAAATTTCTTTTGTCCCACCCAAGGACACTTTCCTTTTCATGCATTACCATAGCTGCTAATGAATTAGCAACACATTGGCGATCACTATTTTGGCCAAATCTAGAATGACCTTGATGGAAAGAACCTTGAACACAACGAACAGTATTCTGAACATCTGAATCACGGCTTGCTTTGTTTTTGACTGATTTCTCTGTTTTTTCAGTTCTCACTGTAGCCTTTCTAGCTGTATCATTTGACATCCTTTCCATGTGAACATAACAATCCTTCAGTTCAACAATTCGTGGAACGCAGACTTCTTGTTCAATGATTTTCCCAGTACCTTCATTGTTAGCAGTACTTTCATATTCCATTGATGAAACCTGTTCATCAACCATCCTCACCATAATGCTTGCAACAGAGAACATGTTTGCGTTCAGCTTCTCAAACAATTCTGAAAAGAACAGCATGGTTTCATTCAGACTACTGTGAAACTTTGCTACACAGACACCAAAGTCACGTGGCAAACCAGAAGAACTGCAAGCATTAAAATCCAAGACAATGAAGTATTCATTGTGATGCACAACTGCACAGTGATACCCATCTATGTTCAACAAACAAGATTCTTGATCAAGCAACATCTCTTGCAAAGCACTAGAAAACTGCACGTAATCACAAGAACCATGTATTACTTTACCGAGAGAAACATCAGTCAGTCTGCTGAAAGCTCTATATCGACCAGCCGTACCTTCAGCAGGTTTTCCCTCCCCCAATAGTGTCCTTCCTTCATCACAGATTGAATCTAGCACATCAGCCTTCCAAGTACACACATTTGACAGCTTATGTCTAATAACACCTAGAACACTGCAAATCTCTGTCCTTTCATTCTTTCTATCGAGCAACCTGAAATGCTTGGTACCGCACAGTAATCCTTTAACTAATTTAGAATCACAACAGCATTGCACATCAGCCACAGTGCTTATAGTCCTGGGCACACGCCTCATTCTGAATGACTTTTTCCTTGGCATCTGTAAAATAAAGTAAAACGATTTTAGCTTTCATTTATAAAATGCACTTCCAAATATCTATGCAAATCATCCAGCTCTCCTAAAATTAGACCTATGCACACCCATTGCCCATGCAACACAAAAGCAAGGCACACATCTTTACCTGACCATGACAGCACTAATAATAAATACTACCTGCATGTACAGAAATCAAAATGAAATATATACGTCATATTCATTAAATCAGGGGTTCTCAACCTTTTGCAAGCTGGGCCCCTCCTGTCGCTGGTTCAGTGCAGTTTGCAGAAAATATTAACCCAATAATAACCCAGCCAACAGCAAATATAAAAAAATTGTCTCAATCAATTACAAAATTTTACTTACATTAATTAAAAACTTACATTAATTAATTAAATAAAAAAAAAATAAGTACAAGAATGGATGTAAGATTGTGTTAATTTTACAGAACAAATGTAAACATTAATCCTTTAACACAAAACATAGCTAAAGAACTACTAACTCAGAATAACTGAAATTAAATCGTGTCCACAGAAAATGGTACAAATATACCATACCTTAACAAAAACTCTTTGTAGACTAAAGTTACCTCTCTGATGAAATTGCTCCAGCAACAGAACAAAAACTCCACTGCTCCTTGCCTCAAAAAACACTTCAACTTAACTGACCAGGTTTAAAAAGAGCATTGAATGGACACACCCACTGCTTCTGCCACGCCCACATATGGTTTGAGACCCCCACCCACTGCCCCTGCCATGCCTACATATGGTTGACACACTCAGTTTGAGACTTATATTTATAAACACATTTTTATACTTATTCTGTACTTTTATACTTCTTTCCAAAGTTCTCAGCAGCAAGCAAAACATTGTACTTGACTAATTACGTCAAATATGTTTTCTTTCCAGTGGAAGGATAACTTTTAATATCTTTTTAATATAATAATTTACTTTAATATTGTTGAACTCTAAATTATTTTTAATTAACCTAAATCACTAAACATGTTCTGTTCTACCAAAATGACACTTAATTCTGGTCACTAAAAATAAAACGTTATTTGTAAAATACATTTTCATTAAAATTTACTTTAATTTTTCACAATGCACACAGTAATGACATTGCATTAATAATCAACAAAACCTGACACTGACTCAATTAATAGTAGCTATTTAATTAATTTTTCCCATTGCTGATAATATGTGTTCAAATATGTATATTTTATGCATTCTAAAATAGAGTAGACTAATGCTTCAACATCAGTATATCACTTTATTTTTGCTAATGACTTATAATAAATTACTTTAAACTTTGAGGAACTTTGAATAAGTATAAATGAAATTTTATTGTAATTAAGTTAAATTCACTCGCATAAAAAATAGCACTAAAGTGTGTAAATAATTTCAGATTAGTACAATTAGTAAAAAAGTCAGTGCATGTCAAATACTCATGTTTTCTGTTACACTGTCTCAGTAAAGCACCTCACTTATGCTATAGGAATAAAATTGCATAAAATTTCTAATAACTTTAATAACCATAGTGCAGAAAACAGATATGTTTACAAAGTTTAGTGCTTAAACATTTTGGCTAGAAATGTTAGAAAAGTGAGAGAAAGTCTAAGCTTAGAGTCAATTTAATCAAAATACAGATTTATGATACTCTTATTGTTGTGACTGATTTTGGTGAGTCTGTGATTAACAAAAGTCTGTCGTTTCTAAATGGATATTCATGAGATAGGTGTGAACAGCCAGGTAAGAGCTCATTGTACAGGTGAGCTCTCTTGTGTTCACACATTCCTCAGCCGTTAATCCGCCCATACAGTGTTCACAATCATCATGTTGTTATCATTTCAATAGGACATCATGTGAAAGGATTGAAAACAAGCTGGCACTCTGAGACACAAATGGATTTTGTGTATTTAAGCTCCTTTCACAAATATCTACAATATTTCAATTCAACCTATATATATATATATATATATGAAAATTACACCCTTTAAGGTTTCCGGGGTATGTTTCATTTTGTTTGTAGGATAAAATCTGGCACAGTTAAATTATTTTAAGGGATTTATGGGGGTCTGTTGTATATGATATTATATATAATGATCATAGTAATTTTTTATTTTAAAGCTGAATTTAAAGTAATTAAAAATGTCAAACAGAAACATAGAATTTAAGTAGTTATTTCATAACAGATTAACTTGTTTTTTATATAATGCCATTTCTATCTATGAAGAAAAACTTTACATAATCCGTTTAAGTACATATAACTTTTGACTTTAATATAATTGAGCAACATTTACTTAATGTTTTCAGAAAGGTTATGTTTAGTGGTATGTACGTTTTACTTGATTTTTGCAAGTTGTACTTGATATTCCACCAGTAAGATGTAATTTAAAAATGCTGTTTTCAATGTGTTATAATGTTATAATGTCATAATAATTAAATAAATGTGTTAATCTAGCATATTATTAAATATTACGATGTCAATTGAACTTAATAGTATATTAATTCATATAATATAGTAATATAAAGACATGCATTCCACACACACTACAAGGCTTATTTTGGGACACAGTGAAGTTATTTCTGTTATAATGACAAAAATAATCAAATCAATCTATTAAACTCTCATTAATATACATAATGATGCAAAAATAAAATACAGATATTTATACCAAACGCAGTGCTGTGAACCAATTATTTGCCCCTTTAGAGATTTCTTTTGTTTTTGCACATTTGTCAAAATTTTAATATCAGACAAAAATAACCTGAGTAAATACAAAAAGCAGTTTTTAAATGATGGTTTAATTTTTAAGGGAGAAAAAGCTATCCAAACCAACCAAATCATGTTTTACAGTGTACTGACAGTAAAACATGGAAGTGGTGGTGTGATGGTCTGGATCTGGACAATTTGCTGTAATTAATGGAAACGTCAATTCTGCTCTCCACCACAAAATCCTGAAGGAGAATATCTGGCCATCAGTGAAGGTTTTGGGTGGCCTAGTTAAAGTCCAGACTTTAAAAAGCTGTGGTATGACCTTAAACTGGTAGTTCTTGTCGGGATACCCTGTAACATGTATGAATTAAAGCAATTCTGCAATCAATAGTGGACCAAAACATCTTCACAGAGATGTGAAAGACTCATTGCCAGTTATCACAAACACTTGACTTGACACATTGACTGAGACATTGGTTGTAAATGGACATTCATGACAACACTCAGGGGAGAGCTCATTGTTCAGATGAGCTGTCTTTTGTTTTCACACCTTCTTCAGCTGCTAAACCTCCAATGCAATGTGTGTAATCACCATGTTGTTATCATTTGAATAGGACATCCTGTGAAAGAGCAGAAAACAAGCTGGCACTCTGAGACACAAATGTATATTGTGTACTTAAGCTCCCTTCACAAATATCTAAAATATATTTCAATTCAACCTATATATACATGTGTGACCCCGCCTGGGAAAACCAGGCCAAAGTCACTGGGCAACTTATTGAGATATCGTGTCAATATCGTGTCACTCACATTAGTGACAAAACATAGCCACTCAGTATTATTGCTGTAAATGAAAGATAACAGTCTCAGATATCTATCATAGTACATATTTTGATCAAAAACAAAACTTAAATTCGCAAAAAAGTTGTTTTGAAAAAAAACAATTTTGAAAAAAAAAGAATGGTTTTCCCTGTTGGGGTCACACACACACACACATATATATATATATATATACAATTTATCTATTTTTTTATTTTTTTATTTTTTTAAAAAGTAGACCCTATAAGGTTTCTGGGGTATGTTTAGTTTTGTTTGTAGGATAAAATCTGGCATTAAGTTAAATCTGGCACCCATTCAGACTCTGGGATGAATGACTTCATTAGTGAGATAATTCCATATCTAAATAAAACAACAATGAGCACCTTTAGCTAATCATCTTTATAAACTGGTCGTATAGTAAGTCACTATTTATTAATAATGTATTCATGTACTTGAAATAAATCATGCTGAAATACATTCTGATCACCTAAAATAAATCTTTATTTATAAAATACGTTCCATTTACAGCATACATTATCAATTAGTAAAATTAATTATAACTGAAACACAGCTAGACACGCCCCTCACATCCACCACACCCACTATAACTCAGCCAATACTGGCAAATAGAGTTAGTCAGATTCTCTGGATATTTGGCAGGTAAACTTGAAACATATTTGTGGATAAATTGCGAAGTAATCTTGGTCATGTTTGTGGCTACTTTAACACATATTTTACAGACTTTTTCAAACTCCTCCTAAGAACTTTGTTAGATTCACTTCATATTTGACAGAAATTAACTTTAGTCATATGTGATGATAAATTGTGAAGGAGTAGTTGTCTCAAGCGTAATTGCTTGAGACTCCACATCAAAACAGGAAGTGGAATGTGGTAATGCTGGGTGTTTTGAGGAGCTTACAATGGATGAAACTCATGAAACTTGACACATGCATAAGCCATGCATGGGTGTGACAAGGGAACTCTATAACGTCCTTTAGATGTTGTATATTATCTTATCACTGTCTACCATTGTCCTCATCCTGTGCTCACTAATTGTGGTAGAAACATTTTCTTCACCCTTACAGACATATTAGCCATTGGGTTGTTCTAGCTCCACCCAACAGGAAGTCAGCCATGGTGGTATTTGTGTGCCAATATAAAGTATTGTATATTGCAGAATTATGAGTTTTGGGGTTTGTCAACAGGTAAATGCGATTCACATCTGGACCAAACTTTCACCAGTTTCTTTTGTTTAACCTGAGTTCAACTTAGACAGTTTGCCAGGGCCCTATGTCCCCCTGTGACAGGTGGTGGTATGGCCAAAACTTTTGGCGATAGATAGATGGATGGATGGAGCCATGAACAGTAATGAGACAGCGGCAGAGCATATGGACTAGCCGCGAGTGTTTGTGCTGTTGTTACAGACGTATGCTTGTGTTCAAAACGCAAACACGGATCAAATTATATGTATATGAAAGCACACAGAGGACATATAACTTGCATTTTAAACTTTATAGGCGTTGTTAAACACCCTGAGAAGGCACAGCAACTTTCAGCTGTCCCGAGAGTCTTTTAACTACATCTGTCTTCGTGTTGGCCCTGTTGTGTAACGGAAAAGCCTCCTGTTCACATGTTACAAGAACGTCAAGAACGTGATGTTTGTGCTTTAAATAAAGTGAACACAGCAGTGGAGTGACGTGAGAGAACATGGGCTGATTGAAGATCAGCTGAGCGGCTGCATTCTGGATCAGCTGCAGGCGCCTGATGGCTCGCATAGGAAGATCAGCCAGGAACGAGCTGCAGTAGTCAAGTCTTGAGATAACAAGAGACTGGACAAACACCTGGGCAGCATCCTCAGTTAGAAAGGGTCGAATCCAAAGAATGTTGAAGAGTAGGAACCTGTCAACTTTGCGATGTATGTAGAAGATGATAACTGGTCGTCCAGGATCACACTGAGGCTTCTTGCTTCTTGAGGTGGAACGATGATGGAACCAGTGGTCCCTACCTACCGAATCCTTTGAATGTTGAAGAGAAGGAACTGGTCGTAACTGGTCGTCTAAGATAACACCAAGCCTTCTTACTTCATGAGACAGAATGATGATGGAGTTTTCAAACAGGATAGGAAAGGCTAGTTTTAAAGTGACCAAAATGACACAAAATTGGCTTGAGGTTCTAAGCTTCTCTTTTGTGCTAAAGAGTGTTTGCACTGTTTTCCGTTTCCTCGACTGGTCAACCAGTCTTACCAGTCAACCAGTCTTAAGTTCCTGTGAATTTCCCATTTTGTAGACGTACAAAATACAGACCCAAAAGCTCACATAGCTGCTTGCACACATGCTGAAATCAGACAAGAAATGGTTTTAAACTGCTATGGTGATCTTCAAACACATTCCCAGACATTCTCAAGATTAAAGGAATGACTTCACTTTCAGTTCAGCTCCAGCCTTTCACCTCTCCAGCCTCAGGGCTCTCATGGGACATTTCTTCCATCTCCCTGCAGGTCAACATACATTTCATTTCTCATTTCACTGCACATCTTAACATCATCAGAGACGTGTGTGCAGTAAACATTGTCAAACTCTATTTCTTTTCCAGGAACCTGTCTTAGCTGTCTTATTTCTTTTTTGGGTCAACATGCAGATATGGTCACTGATAGTGCACTTATGAAGAGCTGAAGCCCAAACTAAGGCCAGGTGAAACCCAAATTATTATATCATTAAAGTCCCAGTAGGGCTTACTTTTGTTCATTTGCTTGTGTCCTATTAGCGACATTATCTATGAATTTTGTTGGAGTTTTTATGGAGTTCAGACAGACCTTTCTCAGCTGTTTTTATATCATACAATTGACTCTCTTGGTTTTCCAGAATCGTGCTGATGCTTGCGTTGGTGCTGGTGAACCATCCATCCAGAATCAGTGTCTTAAAAAGATGTTCACTTACTAATATTTTGGTTAACCATTTGCATAGCAGCCAGTCACAGTCACCGAGTAAAAAGCATCAGTTGAGTACGAGTCCAGCTTACACTTTTATTTCGGAAGTGTTCAACCACTGGTGGAAACTTGGGTAGCCATCATCGTCTGAAAGGAAGCAGTTTTACTGGTCAAGACCCATTTTTGTGAGCCAATAAGCACTAAATCCTTTTATTTTTGTCACCAGCTCTTATAATCAGATTTTTAATTTCTTGAATTATTGATATCAAAAATGTAAATCCTGATATTAAAGAATACAATTACAACCATTTGTATATTTTAAAGTATTATTATTTAAGTGGTGGATCAGTCTCAGTTACACTGATGTGGTGGTGGCATGTTAGTGTGCTGGTATGAGTGGATCAGACACAGCAGAGCTGCTGGAGTTTATAAACACCTCAGTGTCACTGCTGGACTGAGAATAGTCCACCAACCAAATCCATCCAACAGCGTCCTGTGACCACCAATGAAGGACTAGAGGATGACCCATGTAAACTGTGAAGTAACTGTGTTTTGTCACTTTTTTAAGTTAACTATAATGTCAGAAGCCACACAAGCTACTGAACAATGTGATGGTAAACGGACTGCATGCTAATAAGCTATGATGTGAATTCAGCCCTGTCCTGGGCAGTGAAGGGTTTTTCCATTCAGAGAGAATGGCCCTTGAGACTGCAAGCTTACTAGACTGCATTGAGCCTTCTCTGGTTATCCTGCTAAAGCCTTTATCCTCTGAAATAATAGCAAGTGCTTGTTGTGCAGCCAGTAATGCATTACCTAACAGGAAATTTCATTGAGAATCCCCCAGATGCTGCATAGCAGTTAGAAGCACCTTTGAAAATAATAGCATCTTATCCAATGTTATTATAGCCAGTTGAAAGGTCTTGTAGACGTTTTGTTATGCTGTAGATGCTAAGTGGTTGCTATGCTGTTGTTATGTGGTTGCTATGCTGTTGTTACGTGGTTGCTAGGCTGTTGCTATAAGCGACTGATCCACAGTTGATCCATGATTGCTATGTGTTTGCTAGGGTCTTGCTAGGCTGTTAATTGGTTGGCATGTAATATTGGGGGAGGAGCAAAAGTGATGAACATATACTTACGGATTAATGTGACTCCTAAGTAGTTGCTAGGCTATTGATACATGGTCACTAGGCTGTTGCCGCATGGTTGCTAAGTGGTTGATATGTGTCTGTGATGTGATTACTAGGCTGTTGCTACAAGTGGCTGCTATGTGTCAGCTATGCTGTTGCTAGTGGTTCCTAAGTGATTGCCAAGTGGTTGCTAGTCTTGGTAAATGATTGCTAAGTCGTTGCTAGGCTCTTGGTGCATGGTTGCTGGGCTGTCGCTGTGTTGTTTGCTATGTAATGTTGGGGGAGCAGTGTGCCCCTGAAATGTCTGGCAAACACACATATGGATAATTCAAAAAATTGTTTTAGGCTACATGGGCTGTTGCATTTTTTATGTTGGGTTTTTTATTACATAGCAACAGGCTAGCAACCATTTGGTAATCACATATTAATGAAGTAGAAACCACTATTTACATTTGAGGCATTTAGCAGATGCTTTTATCCAAAGCGACTTACAACTGGGGGTTAGGTGCCTTGCTCAAGGGCACTTAAGTCATGACCTGCCCAGGGATCGAACCGGCGACCTTCAGGTCACCAGACCAGATCCTTAACCACTAGGCCACGGCTGCCCCATCAAGCACGGGTGCACTATCGAACACCATGTGGCTGCTATGTGGTTGTTAAGGTATTTGTCATGTCACATGGCGTCATCACTTCTAGATGGTAGGCTGCACAGACGAGTCACTTCTCTCCAATGCCATCTGTCTCTGGTTGCTTGTAGCAGGCTAGCACCTGATAATCCAGTCCACGTCTTGATGTTATCCATCCAGGTTTTTCTTGGTCTTCCACGTCTTCAGACTCCCTCCACAAGTCCAGTCATAACACTTCCTTCAATGCTCTCATGTGCTGCCTCATCACATGACCGAAGTAACGTAACTTGTAGGATTTAACGTGCATCAGTAACTCCTTTTGAGTTCTAGCATCTTATAGACTTGCTCAGTGGTCATCATCTTCATCCATGAGATCTTCAGCAACTTGTTCTCAAAAGCGTGAATATGTCTTTGTTCCTCTTTCTTCAGTGTCCAGGCTTCACATTGTAGCTACTAGCCAGACAGGGGCATTTCTCAATTAGCGGGGCACCTACCCGGGCGGGCACTTCATCATGTACAATTGTAGGAGAACCATATAGAGCACTGCATCACCTTTTCTCTACTGAGAAGGACTCACTTTGACACTGTCTAGTAGGACAGCAATAGAGGACACTTAATGCAGCCTTTTCTATTGGAAATTCAGTAAAGTAAGAGGACTCATTAAGACAGATAATCGTTCTTGTTCTAGAGAACACACCATCATCATTTATCACAAAAAAGGGGCAACTCAGTATTTTTTCCCATGTGATGGGCATCTGAAAGGGCACTTTTTGTCATTCTAGAGGGCACGTTGGTGACATTTTTTTCGACCATAGGTGCACAAGAAGAGGCACTTACCCTTAGTCCACCAGTAAATTTGGCCATCACCACCATGCCCGTGGTCATTCTGGACTTCACTTTACGGGCACATTCTGCAGCCATTTTTACTCTAGAGTCCATTTGCTCCAAACTTCTACCTTCCACTGTGATCTTCAGTTTATCTTCAGTGTTCGTCATCACATTAGTTTTAGTTGCATTGATCTGCAGGTTCTCAGAGCAACTCACGAATAATAATAATAATAATAATAATAATAATAATAATAATAATTTATTATTATTATTATTATTATGTTGTTGTTAAATGTGATCTACAAATATAATATTTATAATAATAATATAATAAAATTATACACACACACAGAGACACACACACACACACACACACACACACACACAGGAAAGCTTTATGAGATTTTACTGCATTTTGAAAGTTTGAGCTGTATCTGAAACACCATTGGCTGAGAAGAGTGAAAGGGGCGGGACCCGGAAGTACACGGTCACATTTCCACGTTATTGTTTTCTCCCACCCGATTTCGGATAAAGCCCCGCCTCCTGCGCTGGGATTGGCTAATACTGTCCCATCTCCCCTCATCTGATTGGCTAACAGTCCTCGTACAGATGACATTGTAAGAGAACGACTAGCCAATGCTCTTCAGCAGGAGGCGGGGTTTGTCTGAATACGGGTGTGTTAAAAACTGCCTCCACCGTGATGGCCCGGGACGCTTCAGTGTCCGCTGGCAGCTCGTTTACGGCTCGACCTCTGGAGCTTTTTTCTCGCCCTTTTCCTCAAACGTGCAGCTACTGTCCAGCCCACACGGTCATGTTTCCCCGCGGCTCTAAGAGGAGGACGTCCAGCCGGCCGGTGAGTAAAGGGACGCCGTGTCCACGCGCTGCGCGCCTTTACGCACAGACTCAGCCTGAGAGCTCAATAACTTTAGTCCTGATGTGTAGGACTCCTTCTCTTCTCCTCCGGCAGCTCTTGCTGCTGCAGGTTGATTTTGGGGAGTCACTTTGCTGCCAAACTGAGGAAAGTGTCTTCTCCAAAAGCTGTGGCTGTTCTCCAAAAGTATTTTGCCCTGCAGGTGTTTGTGGTCGTGCTACTGGGCTGCATTGTCCAGATTAATTATTTACCAAAAGTGTGGCATGAATAATGCACAGCATGTGGTGGGTAACTTTGAGACCGTTGCCATGGGGGTGATAATACCTCCTGTCTGGCATTAATAGTCCAGGCTGGATTTTTCTGTTTGCTGTGGAGGGAAAGTAGCCAATCAGTAGCCAGAGAGGTGTGTTATTATCAGTCAAAGGGCAGAAGCTGGCTGTGGCCATACACCTGTAGGTTGAAGTTTTAGTATCCAGTATGACAGACATGAAAATGATGACACTGATAATTGGTACAACCTGAAGAAGACACTACAATCACATTGTTATTTATACTCATATTATGACCACCTTCTTAATAGTGGGAATAACCAGTCTTGACACTTTCCATTCTCAGTACCTTTATTACAGCGGCTCTACAACATCCTACAAAGTTAGTTGTATGCAGATGCTGCCTCCACCATGTTTCACAGGTACACTATTATCATGAACATCAGTCACATCACGTTCATGATGGTTTTTCACTCCGTATGTGGCAAAATCCTGTGACGTCCCAGCTTGAGTTCACTGCACACTAGGGCTGGTCATAATATTCTCTGTAGTTTATCTCTTTACTAGCCCTAAATGACCCCCGTCTGAACTTTTTTGGGATGTG
>BRDA01087992.1:573-15716 GCA_036984385.1 Crenuchus spilurus
CAGTAAAAGGTCGGACATTGTGAGGAATATTGAAGTCACACTTACCCTACGTAATACGTCTATGTCACCATTGGGATGAATGCTCGTAGGGAACTGACCTCTTCTTCTACACTAGCATCTAGGAGATGCTACGACCGCAGCGCCCCTAGCGGTTTGGCATACTTGAAGAAATTTACGCTACTCGTTACCTGGAATTTTACTCGTTACCTGGAACAAAAATATTCCGAGATCTCGACTCGTTACGTGGAATACTTGTTAGTAGGGATGCTCGTAAGTAGGGTTACCACTGTATCTGCATAATGCATCCCATTCACACTGAAGTTATAAGGAGTGTTACAGGCTGGAAAATGACCTATTTTGCTTCATAAATACAACAAAAATATGGCATACGGTGCGTTGGATACTGGTTAGTATTACAGGTCTGTATGACTGGATCAGTGAAGGTGGGACTTGTTTGACTTGTATGTTGTCATTTTATTTTTTCTCCTCTTCTTCTCATTCTCTTCAGCCTACTGCATTAGTTGATCCAGAAAGAGGACAGCCCTGTAACGTGTGTGGAGAGCAGTGCCCTGGCTTTGTCCTGCATAAATGGAGGTAAAATACCCTCGTCCGATACATACACATCCACACAAACGCCTCCTCCCTCACCGAGTCGGCCTTTTCTTATCCAGTGTTATTACATCATGTAGTCCAGTCAGGTCACTCTGCTGATGGAGAGCTGGAGACCCTTTATGGACACTGTTGGTGGATATTGCTTCAGGCTGGGGTCAGAGGGCATTTGTTTAATATAAAAAACACAACATGCAGCTCATCCATCACAGCGCATTTCATGAGACAGCTGGATCTGAAGCCTTTGTTGGCTTCTCTGATTGAGTTTGAATTGAGTTTGGTTGAGGCTTCAGGGTTTAAAATGGTTGCTGTAGTTTTCAGTAAAATATAAATACACTGGAGTGGTGCAGTGTTTTGATTTGTGATACTGTGTCGTTTCTCAAAAACACAGGAATATTTTTAATTCACAGTTTACATGTAATTGTACATGTACTTTGTGTTCACACTGCAGGTAAACTGGATCAGTTACTGAGTTCAGATCAGTGAGATGACTGTTCACACTGTTATCAGTCAGAGATCAGATCTGATTTGTCTGTCCACACATCACAAGTCTGTCTGTTTGGGTTTCTGTTGTAACAGTGCAGACGTCAGTAGTTACAGACATGCTGGTGATGTAGCTTCAGGGTTGCCAGGTTTGTGGGTTTCATGCAAAATTGTGGTATTTATGTTAATGCACTTGTGGGTGAACGGTAGTGGGGTGTTGGCTTTGGGATTTAAAAAATGTACCGAGAACCAAAAACTCGTAACACAGAAAAATAGTTGTTCTGGAGATGCCTTAGTTAGACTTTCTAATATTAGAAGAGCCCAGTGGAGGGATCTGAACACACAGATTAGAGTATAAATAAGATTTAAGAGTAATAAACACCAGTAATAGCTTCCTCAAACATCTGTAATAAGGCTCTTTAGATTTTGGGTTAGTTTAAGTTTCTGTTGGGCTGCTTTCTGTCAGACAGTGGGCGGGAGAGTTTTTCAGGACCTGGCAACCTGGGACGCACATAACTCTGGGATTTATATGTCGTTCTTTCTTGCAAGCGATGCAAAAGGCACTTAGAAATCTGATTTGAGTGTCCAGAGTGTCCGGACTGAGACGGATCTGTACAAACCTGATTATGATCTGATTTCAAATCACATGCAAATGTGGTTTAGATGAGATTTGTAAAAATTAGATTTAATGTGTTTTTTTGACTGTCCGGACTACCAAAAATTAATCTGGTTACAAACTAGACAGACCAGAAATCAGACTTGGGCTGTCTGAACACAGTCTTAGAGTCTTCCACTCCAGTGTAAACACATATAAGAGTGCACTGCTAACGTAAACGTTAGCAAACCTAGCTATCTTCCTAAAATTCGATTTAAAAATCTTTACTTACAGTATTGCGGTGTATCACAATATACTGACTCCCAAGTCCTGCATCATGATATGAATCATATCTCCACTCATTCAGTTGTGCATTGAATATTACTGTTGTGAATCACATTGTTGTGATGTTTGATACTCGGCATGTTTGGCTGATTCGTAAGGAATTTAGAAATTTGTTGTGAAATCTGAGATGTGATGATTGTATCATTTCCTACAACACCTCGTTTTAATCAGACAACTTGAATTGTGAGGTGTTATTGAATCCTTTGACAGAGATGAGCTCAGTAAGAATATTTCCTGAGCGTTTGTCCTGCAGAAGTTGAGCTGAAGGCTGTTTTCCTGAATGGAGCTGGCTGTGTGTGCCGGAGCTGCTGTGGTATTGTGAGGGCTCAGCTCGTTCAAAGATAACAGTTTACACTGAGCTGGCTATTCAGTGCTGTTGTGGAGGTTCAGGCTACATTCTTGCTTGGCCGACTCCATGGCCTTTACGTTCTAGTGTGGAGTCAGCGGAGTGGAATGGAGGGAGACGGGGGCTGTTGTAGTGAATTGCTGCTCAGGAAAAGCCCTTAACTGAATGGCTATGTTAGTTCAGGGTAGATGTGAATATTATCTTGGCTATAATTCAAGTTTTTCAAAGTGTGCTTTTGAGTTTGCCTGATTTGTGTGTTTAATGTGAGTGTCATTGGCTACAGACACTGAAACGCTTCACATTTCTTCTGCTAATCGTGAGACGATCCCTAACACTGCAGCCGCTGAGCACAAACACAAAGCTAAGTGGCTGTATTCAGGCTTCATGTTAACAAGTGTAGTTTAGTAATGGTTGTGTGTGTCTTGTTCCATTTCACCACCAAACTGTAACTGTGCAGTTCTGTCTTTTCACTTATTTTTTCACACTTTTTGCCATTTTCGAATGTTCAGTGCATCCCTACTATTTGACATAATGTATATAAAAATGCAGCTGTACTCACACACCTAATACTAATTAACTTCAGTTGATGGAGCTTCACTGTGGATTTCAGGTGAGGAAAACCTGTTTACATTTGAGCCCTTGCAAAGAAAAACATATTTATCATCTATTTTCCCTTTCAGGTGGGTTATATTACTTTATTTTTTATTTTGAACAAACTTTCACAATAAAAAATAAATGTTTTAGTTTAAAAGCCTTTACAGAAACACTCGAATAGCACATTTTAAATCGACGACATGTCACAATGTGCTCATGTGATTTGTAAATGCTCACATTTGGGGTTTTGTTACGAGTGTACATTTGATATTCTGCCAGACGGTGACTTGTAGATGTGCTCAGTAGAAGCTGTGTGGCCTCTGTTGAGTCCTGTGTGGTCTGACGTACATTTGAAATGCTTAAGCTCTCCAGCAGAGTGTTCATGGTGACCAGAAAGCAGGCGGTGACTTCTCTTCTTGGCCGGGTTCAGAAAGCTAAAGGGCGGTTGTCTTTACAGCAGGAGGAGGGGCGGCTTGTTTGGTGGCTTGCAGAAAGAGGAGAAAGCTTGCAGTCTGTACTCCATTGCTGTGAACTATTACAGAGCAACAGTCAGCTCAGGAATGTGGCCTTAATTGCCCGTCTTTTGCAGCGCTGCAATAAAACTCAAGTCTCTTCCCGGCAAACTCGCGGCAGACAGTTCCGGAGACTTCAATGCGTTCGCTCAGTGTGGAGTCACTTTATGGCCTTCAGGGCAGTAGCATCTCTTAAAGAACCTTATGAAGGAAGACATGAAGGCTCTGGCCATTGAGTGTGGGACAGTTTGATGGCCACGGTTTGACCCCCAGACTAGGAGAGATTAGGAAAAGCAGACCGGCAGGTGTCTCTGATAAGTCTGCAAGCTCATTTGTGGGAAGACAGTTACTAAAACAAACAAGATTGAGCCAAACGAGTGCGCAGCTGCTTTTATTCTCCTTTATTCTGCCCATTTATTTATTGCACAAACACCTGCTCCTTCAAACTGTACAGTCTAACGAGCACGAGCTCCCCAATTCATATTTCACAAAGTTTTACATTTGTCACGGTTGTGGTGAACAAGAACCAGCTTAGCTCCGCCCACTCACATTGAAGTTATAAAGAGTGTTGTTACTGCGGTTATTAGAAATGATTAAATGATGTGTAATTTCAGAATCATGTGTCATTTAGAAGACCTGAGCCAGACGTTTGGCTTTCCTGAAATGAATAAGTAACACCGAAGGTCATGCACGAACACACTGACCTATATTACCAACACTTAACATCTGTACAGCTTAGAATTCATTAAAAGATTCATGCTTCTTTTAAATATTCACAACATGCCAAGGATAAGGAAATGACACCCTTCCCGGTGGTCCATTACTGTACAAGGATCTGCTGAGGGTTCTGGGTTTATTCATAATGCAAAGGTCCTTTTGACGGTGTGGTCAGGAGAGTTTGCCACAAAAAGCTTTAGCCAACAAGACATAACGACAGCTGGATAAGCCAATGAGATGCAGTGAGAACTAGAATAGCTAATGAGATTAATTAGCCAACGAGACACAATGACGGCTAGATTAACCAATGAGACAGTGCCACAATGCCAACAGAATGTCTAAACAAGAGGGCAGAGGTCTTCTGATTGAGTGTGTAGATACATACTGTATATAATCATCTACTTATGCGTGAAGTCATCTTTGATGTAAACGAGTAAATTGCTTTGTTAACACAGCTTATATACTGTAACTGCTATGCTGGGTAATACGACGGTCTTGTTGGTAGAGAATATTAACGGTACATTCTTCATGGTATGAATTTCTCTTCAGTTGTGTTTATAACTGTGTTTATATGTTAATGTATTTTAAATGTACGTACTATCTACTCTAAAGCTAATGAGCTTTGCCATTTTTAGCCCGTTATTGTTCAATCTCACAGACTGGAAATCTCTGAACTTGAGCGATATTTAGACAACGAGCCCTCACTCGTGGTCCACCGATTTATCTTTCTTTCTCTCCTGGGCCAGAGCCCTCCAGCCAGAGGCAGAACTTATGGATGGGAAGACAGGAAGAGGAACTGTAGAGGGTGGGTTTATTGCGCCATGTTGAATTATTAATGCTAGCCATTGGCTTGATTGATTTTCTTTGTGTTAATGAGACTCATTACATTCCTACTAGCATCCGCACGGTGAGTGTTAGCGATCTCATCAGCCTGTTTGTGTTTTGACCCACTTACTCCCTGTTTACACTGATCTAGGACTGGCCTTGCGTCGCCAAATCCTAGCATTAATCATCGTTTAAAAAATAGCAGCGCTGATTTGAGCGGAATAGCACCCCACAGGCCACAAGAGAAGCTAATTATACCGCGTTCCCAAAGTCAGAGCATAGGCTGCTACGCTCCAGATGTTAATGATCCTAACGACACATGAATCCCACCACTTAACCCTTGTTACACAGAGGGCTACATACTCCGCTCACTGTGCGTAGCCGCTAATGGGCTGTGGGGGGAAAGCCTGCCTGTCTGACACTTAGCGCTAACCGCTCCCAGCACTTCCTCGCCGGAGCTGTTAACAACTGGAGCTGTTTGCAGACGGGATCCAAGACAAAGATCTCCCTTGTGCTCCAGAGGTCTCGGCTGAAACCGTAGACCAAGTTAAAGCAAAAAATGGAGGCGAGGCAGGGATGTAGAAAGGTTCTAGGACTTGGGCATAACATAGGAGTGTTTTACACATTTCAGATGCTACACAGTCATATTATGACCACCTGTCTACTAGTGGGAATAACAGCTCTTGGCTCAGACACTTTTGTTGTAGCTCCTGTGTTTATTATAGAGGTTACCTGGTCCACTGTGGTGCGTCAATTGCTCTGTTTCTCTCGTCAGATTCGTCATTTTTCTCTGGCATCAATGGCCTGTGGGGAACCTCTGTTGGGAGGCACTCAATATACGAGAAGTCCATTCTCAGGCTCTAGAACATCAACTGATTTAGTCGAGCTAGTCTACCAGCTCTAACTAGCTTAATCAGGATGGGCAACTAACCAGCGTAACGATGCAAATGCATGATACAGGGCAACCGTGAGCTTAGTCCCACCAACAGGACCCAACTGAAGGGCCCTTGAACAAGGTACCTAACTGCCAACTGCTCCCCGGACACTGTGGTTCTGGGCAGTGTGTGTATATGTTTCACTTTACCGATGGGTCAGATTTTGTCTGATCAATGTGTCACTTTCACTTTCACCAGCATGGAGAGTCCCAAGTATTCACGACTAAGATCTACAGGTTAGCCGGACAATAAGGCGCCATTGTTTGACCATGAACAGAACATGCTGTTTGTCATTCTAATCACATCACTCGGAGAAGGTTAAGGTCAGGATCAGGAGCGCGGCAGTGGAGACGTTCTCCAGAAAATGCCATTTAGAACCTTCGGAACCGCAGCTGAGGCCACTGACATGTATGTGTCCTCCTGCTAACCCGATCACATCTACATAACACAGGCCTGCGCTGCCATTCAGCCTGTTAACCAGCAACCCGGCTCAAATCAATCTGTCAGAGCGGCCTGGCATGTGAATGGGCTTTAAGAGGGAAAACCCTTTTCAGACAGACTCTCCCTCTCTCACAGGCTAGCTTTTGTCTCACATTAGGACATGGGGTCACTGATAGGTCCCATTTAAATACACTGCTCAAAAAAATAAAGGGAACACTTAAACAACACAATGTAACTCCAAGTCAGCCACACTTCTGTGAAACCAACCTGTCCAGTTAGGAAGCAACACTGACTGTGAATCAGTTTTACCTGCTGTTGTGCAAATGGAACAGACAACAGGTAGAAATGAGAGACAATTAGCAAGACAACCCCTATTCAGGAGTGGTTCTGCAGGTGGTGACCACAGACCTTTTCTCTGTTCTCATCCTTTCTGGCTGATGTTTTGGTCACTTTTGCATTCTGTCAGTTCTCTCACCATAGAGGTAGCATGAGGTGATGTCTACAACCCACAGAAGTTGCTCAGGTAGTGCAGCTCATCCAGGATGGCACATCAATGCGAGCTGTGGCAAGAAGGTTTGCTGTGTCTGTCAGCACAGTGTCCAGAGCATGGAGCAGATACCAGGAGACAGGCCAGTACACCAGGAGACATGGAGGGGGCCGTAGGAGGGCAACAACCCAGCAGCAGGACCGCTACCTCCTCCTTTGTGCAAGGAGGAACAGGAGGAGCAGAGCCAGAGCCCTGCAAAATGACCTCCAGCAGACCACTAATATCCATGTTTCTGCTCAAACTGTCAGAAACAGACTCCATGAGGGTGGTATGAGATTTTGAGTATGATTCCATTGAATAACAGAGTGATCAAAGTATACAGACGGACTACAGTCTGTAAGTGCACCTATATGGTCAGTAGGTTGGTCTTCAGAGAGAAGCCTGAAGGGTATATTCGGCCACACATCACAGCCTGTTTGGTGTGGTCATGTGAAGGCTGAAGTCATGGGACAGAATCACTGTCCTCATCTCTTGTCCTCTTTGAAGTGCTAACCACATGCATGCTAACACTCCCTCTGCTCATCAGCTTAAATCAAGCAGCCTAAGCTCTTTGGGGCTTGCTTTGGGGGATCCTCTCATGGGTTTGTGATGGTGTATATAGATGAGCTGGCCTCTAACCTCACTGATGAATCATGGGAAGACTTTTGTGTGTTTATATGCATGTGTGTAACAAGGACGGCCACTTATTGAGCGTAATGAGCTGTTGTTAGCCGTGGTACAGTGACACTGGGCTGTGTTATATATATGGAGCAGACTGAGGTGCTCTGGGATGCTGATGTATTGCAGTAGAGCAGGGAATCAGGTCAAATGACTCACTGCTCTCCTCTGAAGCAGAGCTTCCCCAGAACTTTATTTGATTGAAACTTACACGAGACTAAATAGAGTAAATTTCACTCGCACTGTATGATGTAAAGTCTCCTACAGTTGCTTGAAAATTTGCTCGCAACTGCTTCAACTTTCATTAAACAAGCCATCAAAATGTATATTGTGTGGCACATGGTGATGTCAAACAATATCAGTGTCACTGGAATATTTTTTGCAACTGCCTTAGACTTTGTGGAGTTTCACGAAACAGGTCATCAGGACGACACCCGTTCATTACACTGTTTGTTTACTGTCCTGCTTTTAAGCCTCCTGTTCTCAGGATCTGCACTGATAATCCTTAGATCACTGTTATGATTAGGATGTGAGTTCAAAAATCCTTTATGACCTGAGTTGGCAGCTATAGTAGTATCTGGGTCATGATGTCCCACAAAAATGCCTAAATGATTTTGTGAAAGAACTGTATGACAATGATTTTGTTTCATGTAAAAATAGATTTATATAAACCAACACAATCTACTTTTTGAGCTACCTCAGGTACAATCAGCTGGTGGTAGTTAAAATCTCTAGACACACTTTTTATTAAAAAAAATGCACCCAGTTTGCCATTGCAAAACCTTTTAATGTTTTAAAATGTATTTTATTTTGCATAAAACTAGCAATTAGTTATTTAATGTTAGATTACACTTTTTTTGCAGAAAATATATATATATATCTCAATGAGGCTGAAGCAGGAGAAGATGGAAGGCAGCGGAGATCCGTGACTTTATTGTAAACAAACATAAACTGGCTATAACTATGGAGACATCAAATGACAGACGGTCACTAGCACACTGGGAAGGCTTTATAGAGAACATAATGAGACATAACAAGACAGCAGGGCTGAACGATGATGTGATGTAACAGTGGGGTGGAGACATGACGTGGACAAAATGTAAACAGAAGCACATGGTGATATGACAGCAGGTGGAGAGATGTAAACACACACAGAACACATGACTGGACAGAGGCGTGGCCAGGGACGCAGCAGCAGTGGCAGGAGGGTCACAATAATATCATTTTATCTTTGTCCCAAACTTTATGTGTATGTATTTATTTTAAGTAAAACCAACAAAATCGACTTTTTGAACTACGTGAAGAAGTAACTCAAGATTTTTTAATGTTAAAAAATATATAAATAATAATTTATAATAATAAATAAAATGATAATAAAGAAAAGCCTGATTAATAAGCTTGTATTTTAAGAACCGTCTTTCTCATGTAACTCCTCATGGATCAAACTTTGTCATTAGTGTGAAACCCACCCGCTGACCCCAGAGCAGATGCAGTGTAAGACTGCATTGTTTTATAAATGGAGGCTAATATAGACGTCATCTGGTGCAGACGCTTGTGGACTTTGCAGGCATGTTCATGTGTTTCCATCAGAAGTGGAGATAATCTCTTCCTCTTGGATTCTGTCCAGACTATAATTAAACACCTTTGGAAGAGCAGATGCTCAGTGGAGTGAGCGTGGGCGTATAGAGGAGAATACGCTTATTTATCTTCTTCTCTGAAGCTGTTGGGCTAATAATTACAGGAGTGGTACTTGTCTGTAATTGGTAATAGCTCTGCCTGCTGTCCTGAAAGTTTGTACCTATATCATCATATTTTCATGTTTATCTCCTCTCATCCCAGATATAACAGATCAGCCAAAACAATCAATCAGTCAGTCAACGTTAATATTCAGAGGATGATAATCTTCAAGCCCATATATTAACTTAGTGAGAAGACTAGAATAACAAATCCAGATACAGATTAAAATATTTTCTAAACCCAAAATAACATAATAAATTCTGATATACAGTACCAGTCAAGTTTGGACACACCTTCTCATTCAATGTTTTTATTTTTGTGCTACACTGTAAATAAACACTGAAGTCATCCAGACTCTGAGTGAACACATAATGAGTCATGTAGTAAACTTAAAAGTGATAAACAAACCAAAACATGTTTTAGATTTTACTTCAAAGTAGACACACAACTGATGTCTCAAACACATTGAGAGGCAAGAAATGCAAGTCATGAACTCTTGACGAGACACAGCTGTTAACTGAAAGCCGTTCCAGGTGACTACCTCATAAAACTGACTGAGAAAATGCCCAGAAAGCTGCATCTAAGTAAGAGGTGCCTACTGTGAAGAATGTCAAATATAAACTTGTTCTGGTTTGTGTACTTGTTTGTTTACTAAATAATTACAGATGTGTTAACTTATACAGTGGTACCCTTATTTACAAGTTGAATCCGTGCAGGAGCTGAGCTCGTTAGCTGGTTTGCTCGTTAGCTGGTTTGCTCGTTAGCTGGATGCATTTTCCCCATAAGAATACATGTAAAACTGATTAATCCGTGTCAGCCGGCCAATATACAGTATACTTTAATATGTAAATAATGTGTTTATATGGGTTTTTAAAACATAAACGAGACGACGACGGCGCTCGTGTAGGCTGGCGGCTAAGGAGGACAGGAGGACGGGCGTACTTGGATGGCATGGTTACACTTATCATATGAAAAGTAAAAGTAAAATGTATCTTTTGCTGTCTTTGTGTCACTTTCACTAGCACTTTCACTTTCACTGGACAGCGGTCAAAGGTAATGACTGACCTCTTCTTCTACGCTAGCATCTAGAGGATGCTACGACCGCCGCACCCCTAGCGGTTGGCATACTTGAACTCATTTACGCTACTCGTTACTTGGAATTTTATTCGTTACCTGGAACAAAAATATTACAAGATCTCGACTCGTTGCCTGGAATACTCGTTAGTAGGGATGCTCGTATGTAGGGGTACCACTGTAGTTTGGATGACTTTAGTATTAATCTACAAGACAGAACATTTTTAAATCATGCAAAACTAGACGATGTGTCTAAACTTTTGACTGGTACTATAGATTAAAAATCTTAAACCAAGATGCAACTTCAGTAAAACGATAATCCAAGATCAAATTAAGAAATCCTGAAACATATTCATCTTCTAAAGGCCTAAATTAGGAAATGATTTCAGTGGATAATTTGAGACTAGATTTTCAGTTACAGGCTCACATCAAGTCCTGAACTGAAAAGCAGTGTTCAAATGTTAGTGGAGATTTTAATCCAAAGAATTTCCTTCAAATGCCAAAACGGATGAAAAACAGGTTTTGTGTTTTGCGTTCCATTCAGTATTTGTGTAAGAAACACTTAATTAGTCATTTGGTCGTTTGAGGACCTTTCATACAGTACATTGAGGTTGTTTTGTGTTGGATGTGGAGGATAGTAACTGTTACCAGATCAATAGTGAGGTTGATCAGTTTTAAACAAATGGAGTTAATACAAGACGTGACCTCATTCGTCTGTCTTTACTCTGGCATTTCTTAACGTATTCATTGGGTCCTATCTGTTTCAGTCTCATTGCCATTTGGGTCAATATTGTCTCTCCACATTGAGCAGCTGGGTCTCTGCCTTTGAACTGGACTCGTACCGTCTCTTTGAACTTCAAAAACTCAAGTCTGTCTTCAATGCTCTTGGTTTTCCTCACACATTGTTCCTAAATTTCCTCTGGATACTGATACCAGTGCAGTCTGACTGGTGTTGAAAAAGGCAGAACTGAGATTGGCATCTGAAAATCCCTTTTTACATTGTTTGTGATGACCAAGCGGATAAGATTACGCGTTTAGCAGTAAACGTCTTATGATTTAATTATATAACAGATTGGGAAATGCACCATTAGGAGTCTTTCCTAAGGACGCTTATTGGTATATCATCGCATGCTTGCCTGGAATCATGGACATATGATTAACAATAATCCATATGGTGACCACAAGAGTTGAATTTACTATCTACAAACTAAATTTTTCACAAAAAGTTGGGATGCTTTCCAAAAATGCTATAAAATCTGAATGCTGTAATATGTTATTTAATTTAAACTTTTTTATTTTTAATGACAAACTTAATTCTACATGCTAAATATAAACAAATTTAAAAATTGATACATGCAACCCAGTCAAAAAAGATGGGACGTAACATCAAAGGGGTAAAACTGGCATCTGGTGAATACAAACTTGCTTTGTTCGAAAGTATCGCAAAGACTCAAGTCTTCAATTATGATCTGCCTGAAAATATCATTTTTAATTGGAATGCCAAATTAGTTAAATATTTAGGTCTTGCATTAAGAAATGTGAAAAATTGCCAACCTTATTATATGCCCTTAACTACAAAACTTAAGTTTAATTTTGATTTTAACTTGTCCACTTAGCCTCCCCACTTCCTCTTAGGAACATCCCTGATGCCACATTAACCCTGATGCCACATTAATGCTAATGCCACATTAACCCTCTGGCACTCCATCTGGCAGGATATTAACGAAATTCTGCAAAAAACACTTAAATAACTGTGAGATGTTATGCTAGAAACAAAACTAAACATATTCCAGAAACCTTAAAATGTCTACTTTTCAAATATGCTGTATATAGATAGATAGATAGTACTTTATTCTTCCCTTTAGGAGGTTCCTTCAGGGAAATTAAGATATAATATATTAAGGTATATAGCTTGAATCAAAATATATATTTTTAGATTCTTGTGACAGAAGCATAATTAAACAAAGACACATTTTTCACTGTGAGTCAGAGCGCTGCGCTTTTTTTTCCTCCCACTCACGCGATCTGTCATTCATATGATAATGAAATGGAAATTCTGGACATTTCATTGGAGGATTACTGGCCCAGGAATGTGTGCAAATGCCCATTTTGTTTCTATAAACAAAGGTCACTGCACCTGAACAAAGATGCACACCTCTCTCGTAAATATTCACTGTAGGGTTAGTGACTGAGTGAAAACATAATGTCGCCTCACATTAGTTAAGCTTTAAAAATAAAATCACATATAATGTCTAAAAACTGTAATGAGTAGTGTGTAGCCAACACCTCTGTTTATTCAGTTCTGAGTTCAAAAGTCTTGACTAGGAATGTTTAGAGTGTTTTTTTCACAATATTTCAGCACATCTGAAAACTTTCTTTGGAAAGTCTACGTTTAGAGCAGATTTAATGAAAATGATGACACTCTTACTGTTTAACACTGTTGTTGCTGAGTTTGTGCTGAACAGAAGCCTGTGCAACACTTTGGAAACAATAATTTTAGATGTGTGTAATGTCCGAGTACATCAGTGTCTGAAAACCTCTCAGACTCCAGAGGGTTAAGGGCTGTTAAATTTCAGCATTAATTGAGGGAACGAGTTCTTAATAATAATAATAATCCAAACATTCAGGCGTGTCAGAGAGCTTATCTAAGATCACTTTCACCAACATGACCGTATAAATTAGGTCCTGAAAAGCAAAAGCTGGTCACTGTTCGTCGTAGAGGTTTGGATGGAGTTAATGTCACTGATAAGAGCTGATCCACTGGGATTTTCCCGCCCACCCCATCAGCTAAGCTCTACCCTAATGAGTCCAATCCTCCTTTTGAACTGTCATGTGGAACAAAGGGAACCTAAAGTGGGTGTAAGTGTTGCAGAGTTAAATAGCTTCACTTTTAGACTCTATTGTGTAGTTATTCAGTTCCCACCTTCTAGACTATTACATTATAATACAGCCAACCATCATATTATATATTATATCATCCACCTTCACCTCGTTTGTTCAAATTTTAGTAATACACGTACAGAACTTTGTAAAAATTACATAATTATGCAGTGTCACATTTAGTAAAGCTGTCGTGGTGATGACATTTTATCTGGTAGACCTGTATGACTGTACACTTCATACACCTGCATACTCAGATACTTCCTTCACACTCTGACCTTTAACCCCCAAATACAGTCACTCCTTTATCATTAACATCTGAGACATTCACTGCACTGTACCACCTCTTCTACATCTCACACACCCTGCAGGTATTTATAGCCTCATCATCCTCATATAGCACCACCTGCAGGAGCCTGAAGTTATTACCATGCTAATTTGTGGTCCAGGGAGCTTATGAAGAGGTGTTTAAAACTCAAATATGATACACTTGGCCTTTTAGGGTTAATGCCAAGTATAAACAGGGCCTGTGTGATATGAACTCCAGAGACAGACTGATGCTATCTGCTTACAAAGCTTAGAGCAGTTGGTGGATGTGACAGATTAGCAATTAGCATGCAGAGATCTGTGTGTGGGAAACTGAGGGGTTCTCTTTTGTGCCCCTGAACTCAGGGGTCAGAGGTCAGACGGCTTTAGTGTGACCCCTGAAATGCTAGAGCTGGCCACAGCTGCTCAATGTTCTGTCCCCACACCTCATTACTGACACACAGCACAGTCTGGCCTCGCCGGTGGCTGGTCTCGCTGAGGAGTGTGAACTGAAGGCTGGAGCATGTGGAGGAATGTGGTACGAATGCTGAACTCATGCTGGAGAGATGCAAATCAGCCGTGTTTTTGAGTCATGGCATTGAGTAGGAACGTTCTCTAAATAAAGGAATGCTCTCATTTTAGAACCCTAGTCAGTCTGCTTCAAATGTCCATTGTATTCAGATCAGAATACTATGACCCCCCCTGGCACAAATGCCACATAACAGCGTTTACTAGGCTTGTCAATAAGTGAGCACACCAATCAGTTGTAGCAGAGTGTAAAACCATCATAGGCAAAGGATGTGATGTGGTATGATAAAAGGGTACCGGGTTAAGCCCGGTAGTGTCCGCATCTCAGAAACCACTAACTTTGTGGGATGTTCTAGAGCCGCCGAAGTGAAGGTGTGCAGAGAATGGACTCATCATACATTGAGTGCCTCCCAATGGCATAACAGTGGTGCCCCACAGGCCACTGATACCAGAGAGAAGCAACAACTCCAGTCAAGGAAGTGTCAGGAATCACCATGTCAGGTCATGACAGACATTTGTTGGACTACAGTGAAGTTCTGACAGACGTTTGTTGGACTACAGTCAAGTTCTGACAGACGTTTGTTGGACTACAGTCAAGTTCTGACAGACGTTTGTTGAACTACAGATAAGTTCTGACAGAAGTTTGTTGGACTACAGTCAAGTTCTGACAGAAGTTTGTTGGACTACAGTCAAGTTCTGACAGAAGTTTGTTGGACTACAGTCAAGTTCTGACAAGTTTGTTGGACAACAGTCAAGTTCTGACAGTTTATTGGACTACAGTCAAGTTCTGACAGTCGTTTGTTGGACTACAGTCAAGTTCTGACACACGTTTGTTGGACTACAGTCAAGTTCTGACACACGTTTATTGGACTACAGTGAAGTTCTGACAGAAGTTTGTTGGACTACAGTCAAGTTCTGACAGAAGTTTGTTGGACTACAGTCAAGTTCTGACAAGTTTGTTGGACAACAGTCAAGTTCTGACAGTTTATTGGACTACAGTCAAGTTCTGACA
>BRDA01087994.1:0-50456 GCA_036984385.1 Crenuchus spilurus
TATTGACATTTGCCATCTCCACATCATTGCATTCAGTTTTTATTCACAATTTGTATAGCATCCCAACTTTTTTGGAATCCGGTTTGTAATATTTTGAGTGTTCATTTTGGGTGTTCATTTTTCTGTAAGCCATAATCATCAACATAAAAAAAGATTTAAAAAAATACTTGAAATACATCACATTGTGTGTAATGAATCTATATAATATGAGAGTTTCACTTTTTTAATTGAATTGCTGAAATAAATTAACTTTTCAATTACCGGTATATACATTTTTTAGATGCACATGTATATATAATAATTCAGATTCTGGATTTCAGATTTTCATGCTATAAGCCTTGAAGAGTACAACAAAAATGTGTAATGAATATAACATATGACAGTTTACCTTTTTGAATGAAATGATAAACTTTTTTATGATATTCAATTTTTTGATGTGGCACTGTAGTTAGAGAAAAGCAATAGTTGTGACAACTATCTCCTCAGCTTATAAACAGTTTCCTTTGGACACCATTCATGGCACAAATGTGCTGCATTGTAAAGGTGTAGCACGCTGAATAAGAGTCATTATCACTTTAAGAAAGTACATGAAAAACACACTGCTTTCTGTAAATCTTAAATCTTGGTCATTAGGAATCTAATAATGTTATAACCATGATGATGTCAGAGGATGATTATGATGATCATATTTCCAGCACCTGCTAAATTAGACTTGAATTCAATGAGAAATGATGGAGTTAGGCATCTGTATGTCACAAATGAGCAGAAGTGAAAGAAATCAAAAAGAGAAGACGGAAAGGAAGGGAGGGAGGGGAGAGAGGGAGATCAGTACCGGACAGTCATGAATAGTCTGCACAGACCAGCGGCGAGGGGCAGACAGAGGGGGCTTCTGATTGGTGTTTGGGATAAAATAGACCACAGCAACATGTGTGAGGGAGACATGCCACCAAAACACAAAAGGAAAGAGAACATAAGGATACAGCACAGAAAACATAAGTGGGCATGAACAAGCAACAAAGAGAAGAGAAAGCAAATACAGTAAACAAACAGACTGGGAGCACCAAGAGTGGATAGTTTATAACAAGTGCTCAACTCCTTATATTAAAGCCTAACAAGGCTGGTTACAATAGCATGCACTAATTCTGATATTTGGGTATCTATAAGATGGACATTTGTTCAACATAACATGTTGAACCATGTAAATCAATGCATTATTAAACTTTCCTCCAGCAGTGCATAATGTACAACAATTTGTGTTCATAAGATTAGATTAGGTTCAACTTTGCCAATGTGACTGAACACAATGTACTTTGGCCTTCACATTTAACTCATCTGTGCAGTGAAACACACACACTAGTGAACACACTAGGCTGTGAGAACATGTGCCTGAAGCTGTGGGCAGCAACAGCGCCCGGCGAGCAGTTATGAGTTAGATGCCTTGCTCAAGGGCACTTCAGTCATGACCTGCTCGGGGATAGATCCGGCGACCTTCTGGTCACAACACCAGATCCCTAACCACCAGGCCACAGATGCCCTAATTCAAAAAGGTAAACTGACATATTTCAGTTCTTTTTTCATATCAATAGTGTTTGTATAGTACTTTACTCAAACTTAAAATTAAATATTCCAATAATTGGAGAATCTGGGTTTCTACTTTTCATGAGCTTTAAGTCATACTGATGAACAGTAAAACAAAAAAGGAATGAAATAAATATTGTAAAGAATATAAAATATAACAGTTTACCTTTCTGAATTAAATTATGAATACAAATGGACCTTTTCATTATATTCTCATTTTTTGATGTGGCACTGCACAATGTACAGCAATGAGCTTCATCATAAGTCAACACACTATTACAAGCCATATACAGTTATACACATATGATGGGGTCTAACAACTCATCAAATTTCAAATTTAGTTTGATGTGACATTTGTGCATATAGTTAAAATGTAAAGTGTTTCAATGTTCAGTGTATTATTGGAGTATTCAGAATGATAAACGTACAGTAACTGAGACTTTGGAAAGACACAGTGCTATGCCTGATCCATTCACAGTTTGTCTAGTCCCGGTAGTGAAGTACTGCCAATAGAACAAGCACTAGAGCAGGTAAACATAAACGTATTAGCACCATGTCTAATGCCAAGCGTGTGCTAGAGGGGTATAAAGCCATCAGCACTGAATAGAGCAGCACTGGTATGGTGTTCTCTGCCCCATCCAAAACCTTTGGGATGAATTTAGGATAAGGTGGGGTGGTGATCATCTCACATCTTGTTGCTGAATGTAATCAAGTCCTCACAGCAATGCTCCAAAATCTATCTTTCCTGATCTGTAGAGACAGTTAGTCCAACAAACTATTTTAATACCCTTGAAACAATGACTGAACAGGTGTCCCAATACCTTTGTTTATATAGTGTATGTATCTGTGTCTTCTTTTATATAAAAGTATGATCTCCCGTTGATGCAACATAATGAACCACAACAGTGAATTGAGTATTTTAAAATGGTTAATGAATCTCTGATCAAGGATTAATCTACTTGTCCTCAGCATTCTCTAAACTTGATTTCTGCAACAGATATCCTCACTGCTTACCCGTTCCTTGTAATAGAAGGAGGAAATGGACACATGCTCTTTATCTGTACGTGTTGGACTTCCACTGTACAGCCTCAGTGTGGCCTGAGACTCACTGCGCATCTTCATGGGTGTCATTAGGCCGCTATGGTAAGCAGAGAGTGCTGAAAGTGATCTGGGAAAAAAAATGGATTTTAATCAGTTAAGAATTATCTTATGGCCATTATTTTAAGAGACAGACAGACCAATAGAAAACTAACTTTTACCTAGGAGTTGGTTCAGTAGGAGGGACGCGATGCATAGACATGGGCCGAGTAAAATACACTAGAGAGCCTGTGATAAACATCATTTCAAACCACAATTAGCAATAAATTCATATGATGGAAGCGTCATATGATGGACTCTGTGCAAGAAAAGTTTCTCTTTAGAAACTTGATGAAGGCCCTTGAGCAGTAAGCAAATGTCAGTCCTGGGAGATCCCCCACAGCAATAAACTTCAGTCAGGCGCAACTCAGACCCGGGGCTAAAGCTCCATAGCCAAATCCTAAACATACCCCTGGTACTACACCAGGTTATATATACCACATTATACAATAACAATGAATTGCTATACATAATAATGAGTTGTTCCAAGTCATTGTCCAATGTTTATATTATTCTGTATGTACAAAAAATACAAAACACTGCAGAATGTTAGAAAATCTTAAGTAAAACATGATTAGAGAAAAAAATCAAAATGCTATATGCAAAAGCTGTTTGCCGACGTACTCTCTCAGAGCAGCCTACCTGTGCCAAAAAAGCGGGCACCTGAGGTCCTGGGGAATGGAATGTTGGCATCCTGGTAGGAGCCATAGGTATTAGTGACACGGGGGAAAGCCGGAAGAGCTGGGCTCACCGAGTTGGTGAAAACATGGGGATTTGTGCCATCCTCCTATATGGGACAGAACAGAAATCTAAACTGGCATAATAACAATGAGATAATGTATAAACACTAACTGTATGTACTTGTACATCTCCAAGAATTAGAATCTCATTAAAAAGTTCATGTGTTCATAATTTAATTCAAAAATATATATTACATACATACATTTTATGTTCATTACACATAAAGTGACATATTTCAAGCTTTTTTGTTTTAATGTTGATATTGTATGAATAGTAATTAAATTTACTCAAACTTCAAATAAAATATTTCAATAATTTAAGATTTCAGATGATAGATTTCATGAGCTATAAGCCAAACTGATCAACATAGAAAAGCAAAAAAATAAAAAACCTTGAAATATGTCACTTTATGCATATAAAATATAAAATATGATCGTTTATATTTTTTTTATTAAATTAGGAGCAATAGTGAATGTTTCCTAATATAATTTTTGGAGATGCCCTTGAGTCAGACAAATGTGTGTTACATAAAATACATGACTTTGAAACTTGCAAAAGAATTATTTAGATAAAATGTATGAATACTTATTTACATAAATGTTGAAGTGATACTAACCATATCTGACTCCAGGCAAGACACCAGCTGCCTCACACAGGGCTCAAGGCAATTCTGGTTTCTTTTCACTTTCTGAAGTGATGTATCTGTCAAGATCTTGAGAAAAAACACCCAACATGAAATAATACCTTTCAAAACAAATACTAACTAATTACTCAGCATCAGTCAGCTCCTAACAAAATGTTACATTTGATGTAATTTGTGTTGGCTGGGTGTTCTCTCATTCAGGAAATCTATGTTCATGTGAGGATCTGTACCTTCTGTATCTTGGTCTTCATGGAGGAGGAGATATTTGTTGGTGGAACAAACTGGAAAGATGGTGCAGCATTGTTTGGGTACTGTGCTGGAAACTTCACCACAAGCCTGACCTGATTGGTTCCGCAGAGGGCTGACACAAAGCAGGTGCGATTTAAAGCATCCATCTATAAGAAAATTAAAGAAATCTGTGATTTGTTAGAAAACATACAGAACAGCCTGTATCTAGAGTTGGTAAGTGCAGTCAAATCAACAACTGAATTTCAGATCATGCACTGATGATTTATATGTAATTTAAATCTACTGTGTAGGAGAAGAGCGCCAAAAGTAACAATGTGTCACTGTCCAGTGAATTTCACTGTAATTGCACAAAAATATACAGTTTTCATTAATAGAATCAAATCAAATCAAAACTTTATTTATATAGCACTTTTCACACAAATCAGATTGAAGTTCAAAGTGCTTTACAAGTAATTGACAAGAACAGATGATAAAAACAAATTATATAAATAATAGGAACTGCATAAACAATAAAAAATGGATCCATAAGTTAAATAAAAATATAAAATGTGACAATGTAGAATGAAAGTAAAACTGATATTTAATTAAATATTAAAGTAACTAAAAAATAAAGACAATAAAACATAAAATAAAAATAAATCAAATGAAAAAATAATATATAGAAAATGAGGAGAAGTGTTAAAACTAAAACCATGAAATGCTTATAAAACACTACATAAAAGCCAGACTAAATAAGTGAGTTCTTAATTTGGATTTAAATATATTAATATACAGGGAGGCTGTTCCAGTATTTTGGAGCATAGTGGCTAAAAGCGACATCACCAAACATTTTTGTCCTGCTTTGAGGAACAACTAAAAGAGAGGCACGGGAAGATCTGAGACACCTCCCTGGTTTATAAAATGAAAGCATTTTTGATGTGAAGTCTGGTGCAATACTATGTAATACTTTATAAACCAATAAAAGAACTTTAAAATAGAAAAGGCAGATGACTCCTGATTTGATGTCAGGACTTGTGATTGTGATGTCTGACCTCCACATTAATGTTACGAATCTGTAGGTTGACCAAAGAGAATTCCTGCTGCAGCGTTTGGGGCAGGCCAGGGCTGTCCTGCCTCCCACTGGACACAAGACCAGACTGCAAGCTCTCAATTTGTCCTACAGAGAGAAACAATGTATTTTTTACTGTTGGAGATTCATGTAGTCAGATCACAATTTTATATTGTAGGATCATCAAAGAAAACAAAAGCTAGGTTTATTAACATATTACAGGTTATTATAACATGCTCTGAACAGGAAAACATATCACATTCAGTACTCAACCCTTACCTTGAGAATTATCTACAATAAGACTAGGACTGAGTGGGGGTTCTGAGTCAGGAGAACGAAGTGCCTTTTCTGATTCTGTTGATAGCGTCATGCCTTCCATCAACTCCTCCACAATGTCATTGGCACACAACTGGATCAGGCAATCAGACAAGGTAAGAGTGTAGTTTCAGAATTAAATCTAATAGCTTGTAAACAAAAAATACACTTAAAGCATACTGATCATTTAGAACCCATGACTCTCACCTTCTGTAACTGAGGATCTACTCTCCATATTCTCAATGTCTGATCTCTAGACCATGTAACAAGCTGGCAGTCCTTGGAGCCTAAAAAGATTTAAGATTATGTTCTAATAAGTTCATTGTACAGTTTTTGATTGAACTGACTGATTGAATTTCTTATATAGAAACATGCTTACCCTCTTTCTGAGGCCTCCACTGAAATTCTAGCACCACATCATCGTGACCTACAAAGGCATGAACAGGACTGTTGAGGTCCAGGGTGCTCCACAGCAGCAGGCTGTTCTCTCGCCTGAGCTGAGGCACCATCACAGTCACCAACCCATTGGAGAAGGGCTGAACAGAGACAAAGAGCAGAGAGCAGCAATTAAGCAGTAGGTAGCATTTCATTTTTTCTTGAGGTGTGATATGCTTTTAAAAGTTATATCAACAGCTACGCTTTATATACTGCACTACACAAATCCAATTAAACTGTATTTTCTTAAATACTGATGATCACAATTGAAAAAAAAAACATACTGTAGCCCTATTGGGATTGGATTAGTTTATGAGGGGGGCATCTGCACTGAAACATTTTTGTTTTCTCACTGATAAAACATCCAAGTGGTAAAAAGACTAAAGGACGAGCAGATTTCTGGGGGAAATAATAATATAATAATATTATATGCAGTATTTATATAAACCTCACTTTTTCATACATTTCTATTTCCACATCAACATTATTTTTCTTCCAAGTACAATATGGACACAGAATTTACCCCAGAACACCATCTGAACAGGGCTTTTAATGTAATTTATGAGAATAATCATTAATATCATTATCACTGTTTTTGCCTGTCTCAGGCAAAACGCAAACTGCTGATTTCAGAAGAAATGTATCAAATATAACAAACACTTCTACTGTTAAATGAACAATAGAGTCTGCCCTCCATGAATATAGTGACAACAAATTTGTCAAATGTATTATTCCTGCTGTATACTTAAGTTTGGTATAAACGATCAAAATAAATGACTTTTTATTTCTGGGCATTTTTATTTTTATTTCTACCAACGTCCTTGACTACATAACAAATAATAATTATGATATCACTGTCTCAGCATTCAGATCAATGCATGTGATGACACATGGACATACTGTGTATCTCGCCTTCCAAACAGGAACTTGGCAGGACAAGATATTGAGGTATTTTCGAGGTTGTCTGTAGTCCCAGAACTGCACAAGAGAACACAAAAAGCCATAATATATATATACATATATATATAATGTAAAATGTATTACTGACAATAAAGAAAATGAACTTATATTCACCCTAACGGAGTTGTCTTGGCTGGATGTTGCTAGAATATACTCATTATCAGGGTGCCAGTCCAAGCCATGAATCTTGGATAAGTGAGCGGCTACATATTCAATAGCAGTATTAGGTTTCTGAAATGTGAAATAAAAAATGACTGTTAATCAAATACAGTAGAAGATGAATAATTTACAGATAATTTTCCAAATAAATCAAACAGGATTAAAATCAAAATTATTGATTTGTTTGTAATGTTGAGTTTATATCTAATAACATGTTAATTAAAGTCTAATTTGCCTTAAAACAAAGATCAAATTTATATAAGCAGTGTAAAAATAACATAACATTTGTTACATCACATTATTGTTCTAAAGCAGAGCCTATTCAGTAATGTTCGCACTCACCCTTTTGTCCCAAATTCTGACATCTCCATCATGACTAGAAGCCAGGCAGTGCTGATTTCTTCTGTTCCACTTAACCTGAGAAGCCCCCGCTGCAAAAGGTAAAATAGAGAAGAGAAAGGCAAATTAATTGTGTGCTTAATGTCCAGCCAGATCTCAATCTCAGCTTAAGAAATGTTATTAACTCACCCACTGCAGATAAGGCTACTGTGGGTTTTCGAGTGTCTCTGAAAAAAACACACAGAAGAACATAATTAATATGAAATAAGCTTAAAATCAGCTATGAATATAATTTTTTCTGCTGATAGTTTTCCCCCTCATCCTCACCTTGTGTCCCATATATAGATGTATGTATCCACAGAACTTGTAACAAGATATTCTGGTTCAAACCAGGACCAATCCAAATCACTGGAATGTTAAAAAATACCAGTGTCAAAAAGTCTAATGTAACAAAAAACATATTTACGTAACATTTTGGTGCTCATGAGCACATTCCTTTAAGTGAAATGCAAGTTTAACCAGCATCATACCTTATTACTCGTGTGTGGCCTTGTAGAGAATTGTGGGCCTCTCCACATCCGTCACGCCAAACATACAGGTCAACACGCTGGTTACTCTACACAGACATGTAAAGATCAGCACAGTTAGCAATAATGTGTTCAAATCAGTTACAGTTCAACATATATAACCTCCTAAGGCACACAGAAGACAGTTTTTAATTATATATGCCATTATGTACATTCACTCATTAACATAGTACACAGATACACTGCTATGTTTATTGGGTTGATGTTTTTTTTCATCTCAACCATTCACAGTTAATAATTGAGTATAATAAAAATGTGATTAATGTTTAATTGATAAGCCCTTTATCCAGATTGTATGCCACAGTAAGAATTTCACACTTATTTATAACTGTACTGAAAATCACAGATGTCTAAAATGGCTTTATTTTTTGACATGTCAGAGTCAAGAAGTCACACTTTGCAGCAGTTACACTTTTCAGTAGGGTCTTGAACTGGTGGACAGTAGCAGACTTTTCAATGCCTATCAGTGTTGCTGTTGTTCAAAAACTTAAATTGTAAATTTTAGCATGGTTTTGAAGTATTAGACTAATTCCTGACTTTCACGTGTGCCCTTACTGATGCAGCAAACAGATGAGATTCTGTTTTGTGGGGATTCCATTGCACAGTTCCAACATCCCACTTGCTCTGGCGGCCTATTTTTCTAGGAGCCTCTGAGGGGGTTTCTAAATTCACCACATATAAGAACCGCCTCCTAAAGCAAGAGTAAATATAACAGCATTAAATACGTTTAATCAGTTTTATATCAAACAAAAAATTAATCTCATGAGTTAAATACAATCACATTCTTATAGATTGGAAAAAGCAAAGCCAACACCACCCCTAGAACTTAATAAACACTAGTACTGAAGACAACTGACAGAAGAGAGAACAGGCAATTCACACTGCACAGCAGAAGGAATTTTCACATGATAATGTGGCATTAGGTATATACACACCCAGAAAGTACAGCATGGTGACCTAGACAGTCCACAGACATTGCAGTAGCCTGAGAAAACATAAAATCAAAGGTGAAGTGATAACAGTAGTTAAAGCAGATTTTTGTGTAAGGTACACACTCATTATTTACAAGCAGTATGGGTCCATGTACAGACCTTTAATGTCCTTTTGAGTTATGAAGCTAGCTGCTAGGTTTGAAGACTACTAAACAACCCAGTGAGTAATAAATTCACTTTTCATGATGATCCCACTTCTGACACCAAACTGTAGGTTTGAAGATTACATAACTGCTAAGTGAGTACTTCTTTATTCAGACCCACCAGACAATCTTTTTTACTGTGCCATGACTCAGACTGGTTCAATAAATAGGTTCTCAGGATGATTCCAAACAGAAAAGTGCTCACCAGACAGTTCTGCAGTCTTCAAACCTGACAGTGTGGTGTCAGAAGTGGGATCATCAGTAAAGGTGAGTTTGGTAGCCAATGGATACTTTTAATTGTCTACAAACTCAACGCTACCTAAAATCAGCTTAATTAGTTAAAAGAATATAGCAAATATAACAAAAGACATAAAATAGTCACTCTGTCAACTTGCTCACTGTCAGGGGAAAATGAATGAAAGGACAGAACTTAATACTAGCCATAAAACGTTCCTTACAGTAGGCTGTATATATTCATATATGCAGCACATATGCTGACTCTAACACAATACAGTTAATTTTAGGACTACTGAGTTAATACAGACACACAATGACTTCCTCATAATCCATAAACACATCTAACTGTTCATTTAATCCTTAAGTAAATTTAATTGTTTGTTATATTAAGACCAATAAATAATGTATAATTCTCCTTGCAATAACAATTCAAAGTGGGCACTTTCTGTTATGTTACTTTAATATGAAAAAAGAGTGATAAGCCCACAGCTATACTTTTAGTTTCGTAGTCATGGTAGTAGTCTTCAAGAATAACAGTTTGGTATCAGAAGTGGGATCAACAGGAAAGGTGAGTTTACTACTCATTTGGGCAGTTTAGTAATCTATACCTAACACTGGCTAAACTAGCTAACATTTTAATGTTTACATTTAAATTAGCTGTTTATTCCTCTTATATGTACTTACTGTATACAGTGGGGAAAATAAGTATTTGCAAGTTTTATCACCTACAAAGTTTGGAGAGATTTGTCATTTTTTTTTAATAATATGTACACTTCAACTGTGAGAGACGAATCTAAGAAAAAAACAATCCAGAAAATCAAATTTGTGATTAATTTGCATTTGAAAAATAGAACTTAATATTTGGTATGGAAACCTTTGTTTTGCAATTACAGAGGTCAGACATTTCCTGTGGTTCTTGAACAATTTGCACACACTGCAGCAGGGATTTTGGCCCACTCCTCCATACAAATCTTCTTCAGATCGTTCAGGTTTTGGAGCAGTCATTGGGCAACATTAAGATTCAACGTCCTCCAAAGATTTTCTATTGGGTTCAGGTCTGGAGACTGACTAGGCCACTACAGGACCTTGAAATGCTTCTTACAGAGCCAATCTACAGTTGTCCTGGCTGTGTTTCAGGTCATTGTCATACTGGAATACCCAGCCACGACCCATCTTCAGTGCTCTTACTGAGGGAAGGAGGTTGTTGGCCAAAATCTGGCGAACCCACCCGTCCTCCGTTCAATACAGTGCAGTCATCCTGTCCCCTTTGCAGAAAAGCACCCCAAAGTATGATGTTTCCATCCAAGCTCTATTTTGGTCTCATCTGATCACATGACCTTCTCCCATGCCTCATCTGGATCATCCAGATAGTCATTGGCGAACTTCAAATGGGCCTGGACCCTTTTGGGCCTGGATCCTGGAACCTTGCGTGCCATGCAGGATTTTAAACCATGACAGCGCAGTGTGTTACTAATGGTCCTGTTTGAGACTATCGTCACAGCTCTCTTCAGGTCATTGACCAGGTATTCCCATGTAGTTCTGGGCTGAATCCTGACCATTCTCATAATCATCCCTAGCAAGATCTTGCATGGAGCTCCAGACTTAGGAAGACTGACAGTCATCATGTGTTTTTTCCATTTTCTAATAATTGTACCAACAGTTGTTACCTTCTCACCAAGCTGCTTGCTTATTGTCCTGTAGCCTATCCCAGCCTTGTACATTTCTGCAATTTTGTCCCTGGTGTCCTTAGACAGCTCTTTGGTCTTGGCCATAGTTGAGAGGTTTAAGTCTGATTGACTGAGTGTGTGGACAGATGTCTTTTATACAGGTAACGAGTTCAAACAGGTGCAGTTAATACAGGTAATGTGTGGAGAATATGAATGCTGTTTAAAAATAAAAAACAGGTCTGTGAATTATTGCTGGTTAGTAGGTGATCAAATACTTATTTCTTACGATAAAATGTTTTTGTAGGTGGGAAAACTTGCAAAACCGGCAGTGTATCGAATTTCCCCCACAGTATATGGACCTCAGCAGTCCAGTACTGGTCTTTTCTGTACTTGGATATGCTACATTGCACATACGGCTTTTTGGTATGTTTTGTATGTTACATATAGAATATTTTTACTTAATATATATTCATTCATTATATTTATGTTCATTTACTTTTATAATTAATTAATGTGCACTAATACAATTCATTGTATACTTGTTAAGTATTTGTAGTATAACTAAAGACCCTGATTCTGAAAGGCGAGTTTGGTTCTCAATGATCAGCAAACACTAGCTGAAACAACATCAGCTTAACGGGTTAAAAGATTATAGCATATATAACAAATGACACAAAAACAACACAGTTCTGCCAACTTGAAGCCTGTCAGTGGAAAATGTGAAAATGAATGTGAAAAGCGGCTACTTATTACTAGTCATATAACGTTCCTTATTGAGGCGTACAGCATGTCTCTCAAATATTAGCTACTCAGTGGACTGGAAGACATTGATAGCAGTAATAAAATATGTCTAGTATTTAAATAACTGTTAAAATTGGCACCTGGGCGTCTCTGAACTCCACCACCACATTCTCACTACTCCAGCGGGCCGCCATGTTGCTCCCGACAAAACATCAACAAACGACGTGAAGAGATTTCTGAGTTCTCGCGAGACTTCTTTGAAGATGGCAGCCTCCATAGTTGAGCATGTTGTCGCAGATGCAGCAGCTTTTATTTTAAAAGCTCCTTTACATGTAAGTTATGCTGCTCGGAATATATTGACTTGTACTCACAGGAAGTGGTAAAATTACATTGTTCTGTATAGAGACAATATCAGCTTGGTAGTCGATTTCTCTTATCACACACGATTCGCTGGTGACGTATTAGCTTAGGTTAGCCTAACGTTGGTGTTGAGACAAAAAGTTGATGGATATTGAAGTTCCTTGGAAGGATGACACTGTCACGACATTAATTACCTTAACAATGACGTTTACTCTTTTGTGTTTGTAGCTGCCTATTTAAGAGTTGTTTATTATGTTTGTTTTTTGGCTAGTAAAGCGTCTGAAATGTGTAAAAATGTTGACTACTCAGGCTGCCTTCTGAGGCAGGAAGGCATAAAGTCGTGTCCAAGTTCAATGTTTACATGCTACATTTTAAAACTCCGTTTGGTCAGTAACAGCGACCAGCAAACTGTCATTATATTAATATCTACTGAATGTGTTTATAAATGTGAGTCTGTTTTGATTTCAGTTTAAGTAGATGGTCAAACTAATCAACCAAATTTTAAAACATAGCTTGAAATGGTATGTTGCTCACCATTTTGAGATGATCAAGCTGGATTTTCCAGCAGGACGTTAAGTATGGTTGTGAAATGGAAATCTGATCTTTAATACTATTCAGTTTTCTTCTTGTTATATTTTTTTGCTGCAAATTTCATCCTATGGATTTCAAGATATCAACACCATTCAAACTTCAAATCGGTCTGATTGTGTGATGTACTTGTATACAGCTGTTTGATAGAATGCCTTGTTTCTGTATAGCAATGGATTTTTTTTCCATAGGAATAAATGGGGTGCAAAAATATTGGCATCCTTTAAATGTAAAAATGACACACATACACTTCTAACACCCAGCCAACCACATGAGGTACCGTAACAATAGCTTGGCAACACCCAAGATACTACAGCAACCACCAAGACCATAGCAACTGCCTGCCCATCTACATTTGTTTACAGCATTTGGCAGATGCTTTTATCCAGAGTGATGTACGAAAGTTCTTTGTTTCCATTAAGAGAAATATCTCGGCTAGTACAGACAGGTTAGAGTCCAAACTACTCTTCAGTTCAGACACTGTTAGAACAAAACCATTACTAATACCTAGAAAGAAGGAAAGATACACAATTTGAATATACAATATAAGAGCATTCCAATGCATTAAAACTTGTGCTCGCTTAAGTGCTTGACAAGAGATGGGTCTTCAGTCTGCGTTTGAAGACTGTAAGGGACTCTGCTGTTTGAAGAGCCAGTGGGAGTACATTTCACCACCTCGGTGCTAGGATAGAGAAGAGTCTTGAATCAAGACTCTTGATTTAGTCTTATACGTGTCTTGAAGGATGGCAGGTCAAGATGGGCATCTAGCCTCCACTTAGCAACTTCCTAGCAATTACATATGATACCATACCACCAAGCAACACTACAGCAACTACATGAGATTCCAAACCGCCAAGCAACTTCATAACAACCACCTTTTATACCATATCAAACAACTACATAGCAACCACATGGGGTACCATATCAGTATAGCAACCATGTAGCGCAAGAAGTCCCACCTTAATGAACATGTAGCAGCTGGCTGGAAGTGGGAAGCTGTGCAGCTGTTGTGTTTGGAAAATGCACTTTTCTGGTTTGCTTAAATTAATAATGATGTTTGATTATTTTTTTTAGACTTTTGTGGTTGTATTATTAAGAGTTGTGTGTATGTTTCCCATGCTTTAGGAAATTGGAAAGAACATCTATACTCTGAAGGATGTTGTGAATGAAGTCGTAGATAAACAAACCAAAAAGAACTTGGCTTTCTTACCTTACAAACTTAACTTCAAAGAACCTTTCCCAGAACATGTACGGTTTGGTAAGTGCTCACATTTGTCTTCTCTTTGTCTGTGAAATGTTATAAAATTAATACAGTGATGTGTAATACTTGTCATAAATTATAGCATTTCACCTAAAATACGTTTCCACTGTTCTGTTACAGTAAAATGTAATCATTGTTTATCTTAATCTAGCATCCTGTATTAAACTATAATTGTCTGAAATTAGTTATAAGCTTCTAATAATTCTGTAGAAATCCTTGCAAAATTATTATAGATACACTATGTCAAAATGTTTGTGGACACCCCTTTTATCTAATTAATGCACCAGGCATGGGCTAGAGGAGTATAAAGCCCCCATAAGGAATGAGGTGGGATGGTGATCATCCAACACAATGAAATCCCTACAGTAATGCTCCAAAATCTAGTAGAAAGCCTTCCCTGGACAGTAAAGACAGTCAGTCCAACAAAAGGAGGATAAACTCTAACATGTGTTCATTTCCAGTCACTGAATTTTCAAAAAAGACTGGAGACTATCCCAGTCTTTCAGCAACAGACATAAAGGTCTTGGCCCTGACCTACCAACTAGAACTGGAGAATGTTGGATCTGATCATTTGACAAATGAACCTACTGCAAAGGTAGGTCATCTTTTACCAGGCTTATAGCATTTGCTTTAAAATGTTCTCTGGATTCACATGGTATGTGTCTTTACTTAAATTTTAGGTAGAAATTTTCAGCACACAAAGGCATCCAGAGGCCCCAGTAAACATTGTTGGATTCCACCTCCCCTCTAAGGTTAGCACTGCACAGTGTTCTTTGTGCTTGTATATTTTTGCATGGTCATACAACTGTGGAGATATATTAATTTGGAGGTGGATAATAAACACACATCATCTGTTATAAAAAGCTGTCCGTCCCTCTTCTATGTGTATCTCCATAGACAATGTCATTCATTGATAACATTTATTTCATTTTCATAAAAAGAAATCCTCAGACAGACCAAGCACAGCTCCTACAGAGTCACATGTAACGCAGGCCCTTGAGAGCTCAGAGTTCAACAGTTTCCAGTTCTGGAGGGCTCCACTACCAAGCATTGAGGCTGACTTGCTGGAATTTTTGGTAAGTATGACTATAAAAATTAGGACAACTGCTTTCAGTAAAAAACATTTTGTGCTCTTTTATTAAGCAGAGTGCATAAAGTAAATCAGAGTTGGTTGTATTATTCTTCTTTAGGCTGCCGATACAGTTGTGGTACAAGATGTCACAGAGAAAATGGAGTCTGTTGACTTATCGAGTGAAGATCAGGAAACAGGATCACAAACTGGATTGGAGAAGAGTGGTGAAATTGAGGATGAGGATGATGATGAGGAAGAGGATGATGATGATGGAGGTTGGATTACTCCCAGTAATTTAAAACAAGTCCAGATGGATACTGGTCACTGGAAACAATCAGCAAATGTCAGAGTGGGCTGTGTGACTACAGACTTTGCCATGCAGGTATGTGAAGTATTTGCGCAGAAGAAAGGTTTGCAGAAAGGTTTTTCTTTCTTTTTTTACATCCCTCAGTCTGTTTGAAAGATGGTCAGACCATCAATGAAAGAATGTTTCCAAATTAGAGTGGTGTCAGTGCATTTCAGTACTCCAGTTTGGCAGTCAGTTCTATAATCAAACTTTCAATACTTCCTAATACAAATAAGCTGCACTATCACTGCATTCTGTGTACAGCTGAAGAGTTCTGTATGTAGTACATAGATCACATTTAAAAAAAGACGTTAAGTTTTCAAAATCAAAATTCTGATATTGTGACCTCCCTACATCTGTGCATACAAATACATCAAACTACAACTAATATGTAAAATCTTTTTCCCTGGTTCAAATAAAACATCTATTATTAGGTTAAAACAGTTATTTAATAATGTTATATTTTGAGCTGACATTGCTCGTTCTTTCTTGCAGAACGTGCTTATTCAGATCGGTCTCAATGTGCTCTCATTGAATGGAATGTTAATCAAAAAGACAAGAAACTATATCCTCCGCTGTCACGGCTGTTTCAAGTGAGTAAATCTAAAAATGCTACCAAATCAAAGAATTGTTTACATTTCATATTTTATGTTGTGTAAATACTGGAGAGAATTATTGATGCATCTCTTAATTCTTACTCATTTGCCTGGCATGAATGAGTTAAAATATTGATCCCATCAATCACAGGATAATTTTTGAAAGTGACTATATACAGAATTTGACGTGCTGGTTTAAAGTAAAAGTCATTTCAGATTATAAACTAATATGTGACCCCACCAGGAAAAACCAGGCCAAAGTCACTGGGCAACTTATTGAGATATTGTGTCTCTATCGTGTCACTCACATTAGCAACAAAACTTAGCCACTCAGTATTATTGCTGTAAATGAAAGACAACAGTCTCAGATATCTATCGGAGTACATATTTTGATCAAAAACAAAACTTAAATTCACAAAAAAGTTGTTTTGAAAGAAAAATGACTTTGACCTGGTTTTCCCTGGCAAGGTCACATATCATTCAGTTGCATCAAGTATTTAAAGTGTCAGAACGTTTCAATATTTACATTTTGCAATCAATTCTAAACTCTTTCAGTGATAAAAAAAAAAATTGGCATTAGTTTGGCACCATATTTTGCTGTGTTTGTTGACAAATCACTTCTGTATGGATAACAGAAATTAAATGTAAATAGGACAGATATGTTAACTGGAAAAATGTCTGTATTCTATCAAAAACATTAGGCATTAAAGACAGTGATGTAGTTTATAGAGTATTGTGATACTACATTTGGTAGTGGTATCAGAATCTAAATTCTGGTTTTGTGACAACTTTAGTTGTAATTATAAGTAATTGAGTACTATTGATAATTGTTTACATGTCATTTTATGGTGATGTATTTATCTCCTCAGGACTACAACAAATATGAACAAATCTTTCTGTCCAAGCTGTGGCAACAACACACTTAAGAAGATTGCTGTGACCATTTGTGATGATGGCAGTATGCAGATGCACTTTTCCAGGAACCCTAAAGTGCTTAATCCTAAAGGCAAAAGAGTATGTAATTTTCCTTTCTGTATTATACAGAAGTGATGATTTGCTTTCTTGCAGTCACTGGTCATTCAGTCATTTTTCTTGAAACATATAACTAATATTATACTGATAAATCGGCTCCCTTTATAATGTGATTCACAATAATCTCAGAAATGCATGTTGTTGCATAATGAGAATTTTTCATATGATTAAATATGACAAAAAAATCAATCATATTGCCCACTTCTAGGATAAACAGATTTTTAAAAGCGAACATTCATAATTAAACATTCAATGCTTTCCTTCTAGTACTCTCTACCTTTGCCACAAGGGGGCAAACATGCAGACAATCCACATCTGGTGGAAGACCAGCATTTCCCTCAGCAGAGAATTTCCAGGAAAGCACGTCAGAAGACTGATGTTTTTGACCCAGACTACCTAGCAGGCAACTCGCCATTCACAGAGCATGACATTTACAGCAGATCAGCGCGCTTACACCTGCATGATGGTCATGGTGGAGGAGGGAGGCGGCGGGCCAATCCGAATGCCTCACGCAAGAAATTTGTCAAGAACAAGTGAATCATTGTATAAGTGAACATGTACTTTTTATGGGAAGACATTGGCAATAAAAATAAAATTCCTTCCTACAAAAAAAATGGTTCACTATATTTCAAACAATAATGTAATTAAAGCCAAATGTAAAGTGTAGTTAATGGAAAAGTAGTCTAGTATCCCATAAAAAATTTAGAATATCATCTAGTTCATTCATTCATTCATTATCACACCCGCTTTATCCTTATCAGAGTCGCAGTTAGTCCCCTACCCCCTCACTGGGCGTAGGGCGTTACACTATTCAACTAAGCCCAGGACATGGCGCAAGTCCATCGCTGGGTGAACACACACGCATACACATACATGGACAATTTAGAGTAGCCAATTCACCTGACATCCATGTTTTTGGACTGTGGGAGCAAACCGGAGTCGCCGGAGGAAACCCACGCAGACACGGGGAGAACATGGAAACTCCGCTCAGATGTGGACTCGAACCCAAGACCTCAGCGCTGAGAGGCGAACGTGCTAACCACTAAGCCACCATGCCGGCCCATCATCTAGTTCATTGCTCATAATTTAGTCCAAAATGTAATCCATCATTTTATATTAATTATTCAAATTCAAAATGTGTTTAATTGCTATTCAGTTTGCTGTATACACTGAATTAACTTTTTGAAAATGCAGTATACCAAATGAATGTTTAGTTCTCAAAGAAATAATTCATAAAATAGCCCAGCAATTTTTGTATTTAGAACATACATAATATAAGCTCTGGCAAAATTTTGATAAATGCATCTGATGAACAGAAATACAGAAAATATATCACAAATCTTTAAACCTCCATGTCTTAACAGAATATTTCTCAAAATAAAATCTGATCTCTTCCACTTACAGTTCGGAAAGGTACAAGGAAAATACTTATGTACAGATCACCATATTAAATGACATATATTAAATAGACAATACATTTCCCCAGAGTAGGCATAGTAACATAGTTAAGCATTCACCAAAGCATGGAAGTGACTAGACAAGTGCAAATGTTATTCAATTTGTATCAACCAGGGATTGGGAACAGAGCTGGGACAGGCATATTTGAATGATTTCTCTTGAACAACCAAACCTGCTTTTATAATTAAGTGTAGTTGAACAGGAAGATCATCAATCTGCAGGAATCCAGCTGGCCAAAGTTCCTCATCCCTGGTGAAAACATAGTATTCAAGTTTAATTTAGAAGAAACTATCTTTAAATTTCACTCAGGCAGTAGATTGTTCTCAGCAATTGTCTCTCTTAAGGGCATTTCTTCACAAATGCTTTTCTCTGCATCAGAGGTTGCAGGGTCTGTGTTTGTTGATGGTTCTATAGTAGGTGCTTCTACACCCAGCTTTTGGACAGTTGGTGAAGGTTCTTTAGCAGCCTCAGCTTTCTGAGAAGATGGAGGTTTGATTGGAGGTGGAGATTCAGCTTCATTTGTAGTCAGACCGGTCAGGTCAATGGGGAGATCCACCACTGAGGAGATGGGCTCCCTTTTAGGTAAGACAAACTCCAAAGGCTCCAGCACAGTGCTTACACCGATGCACCCAATGCTGCCATATTTATGAACTTGAGCTGGTGGGACACCTAAAAGCAGTAAGACCATGTTAAATCAAAGAAATTGTGAAAGCAAGAAACCAAAAATTCATGGTACTTAGGCACTATGAGGGATCGCTGTATTTAGCACATACAAGAACTTTGGTCCCCATTCACCAATATCTTAAGTTTTTTCTTACATTTATTCTTAAATGTTACTGTAACTTAAATCCTATATATTGTTTACAAACCCTTATTTTATTGCAGATAGTGCACCCAATATAATTCATGCTTTATCTGGTCAATGTCAGTTCATTTCTTAATATAAATCCTTTCATACATTTCAATCACCAATCATGATTTGGTACGAATGCAGTCTGAGAAGTAAAGATGGGCAGTTCTCCATTTTGTCAACAAATGTGTGTGACTGTGACATATTAAAAAACTGCTCCTCAAGCGCTATAGTACAGGGTTACATTCACAAAGGCCATTTAAAACTGCAAAAAAAGCCTAATGTTAACCATGTCCAGAAGTGGTGATAACTTCTCTGGGTTTGGAGGCATCTGGGATGGACCATCACACAGTGGAAACATGCATTGCGGTCAGAAAAATTAATTTTTCACATTTTTTTTTACAGAAATGGGCACTGTGTGCTCCAGGCCAAAGATGAAAAGTAAAATCCAGACTATTGGGCAAAAAGTTCCAAATCCAGGGTCTGTTATTGTATGGAATTGCATCAGTGCCCTTGGCAAAGCTTATTGACACATCTGAAAAGTACACTGACATTTTAGAACAATGCATGCTACTTTCAAGACAACATTTTTTCCAGTAGCATCCATGCATTTTTCAACAAGACCATGCAAAACCACATGCTGCACACATTACAAAGGCATGGTTGTGGAAGACTAGTGTATAGGACTTCCCTTCCTGTAGTCTTGACCTGTCCTCAATAGAGAACTTGTAGAGAATTTTTAAATGGAAAATGTGATGACAACCTTAACACGTTTCCAGGAAGAATGGGACAAAATAACAAACACTACACCGGTATTCTCTGTGCCAAAACATCTCAAGTGATTTGAGAAGGAATGGCAACATTGCTGGGCTGTTAATGCTTTACTGTCCCAACTTATTTGGAATTTGTTGCAGGGCCGAAATGCACGAATGAATGTATGTTAACAAATGAAATGACGTTAAGGAGATAAAACATGAAATATCTTGGGCTCATATGGTCTGCAATGAAATAAAAGTCCAATTAAAAACAAGAAACATTGATTTTTCTTTGCAATTTCCATAATGTCCCATCATTTTCCGATTTGGGATTGTAATTATGAACAATAATTTTTTTTATTTGCCAATTTTTCCCCTCCCTACGTAGTAGTAGCCAGTTAACCAATCTCATCCGTTAGGGTTTCTCCCCATCACTTTGCAATGTTCCTGACTCTAGGAGGGTGGAGACATGCACAAGCCTCCTCCGACACGTGTGAAGCGTCCACCTCCTCTTTTCAAACAGCTGATACACCGTCACTGGGGAGGCAACGCACTTGCAGGAAAGTGCAGGATCCCCAGCTCTGATGGACCAATCAGTAGACGCCTGAGCCAGCGGACATTGCAGTGTGAAAGTGATGGCGAGAGAGCGCCATCTACCCACCCAGAGAGAGCACAGACAATGTTTGCTCTCTTGGGCCTGTTGATGGCGAACAGCATGATTCGAACCTTTGTTCATAGTGTCAGCGTCTTAGCCTGCTTAGTCACTCAGAGCCATGAACAATGCATTTTTTTTAAACATTATTCCATTTTTTTGTTGCACTGTACTTATTTTACAATTGGAGAATTAAAGAAAATGCATTAACCAGTTTTTGCACAAACATGACAGCACTGCTGTTTGGTGGGCACACATTCTGATTGTAACAAAACAAAACAAAACCATGGTGAATTTCAGAAAAAAAAAAACTGTTTCGGTGGGGTTTAAGACATGTTTTCTTCAGAGTGGTTAGTGAATGAGGCCCAAAATCTTCTGATAAGACACATGACTGCTGAATGGTAAAGATAACATTCAACAAACTACCATATTGTTGACTACATGACTACAGGAAGGAACTGTTTTACACTTCAGACTTAAGTCAATATTTACCAAGGATCTGGGCGAGCTGAGCTGGTGGGAAGAGAACCTGTAAACATCGGTTCAGGAAGGGTACCATGTCCTCAGCAAAGGCACAGCAGAACTGAACAAATAACTCTCGCTCACGGTTACTGAAGGCAGATTCTTCTGCTCTATGGAAAACCAGGATTAATTTGGTCACCTGTGGAAAAATTGATCAAAATCATTTTCCCTTTACACAAATGGAAGTGCATGTATATCATTAGTTCATTTTCTTCTTCAGCTGTGTTTACCTCAGTAACAACAGCCAGAAATAGTATGGCCTTATGTTCTACCAGTAAACAGTGTTACTGGCAGACCACAAGCTTGAGACTTTTAGGCCCAGAGATGTCAGACTCAATTAAGCAATAGGGATAAAAGACAATTAGACACAAGCACATAAGGTGGTAGCCTGACTGATGATCACAGACCAAAAGTGCATTAATTCATAAAAAAAACCATGAATTTTTCTATTCAGAGTGAAGCTCATCAGCATACCTTCAGGAGGGCATCCTCAAGACATTTGGTAACTTCCTGGGCTAATCCAATGGGGCAACATAATCGAAGGTCATTAAAGGCTGTTAAAACATTATTCAGAAAGCAGGCTAGAGGAGGGAAGTCCAACAAGGCCATGGGAGGTTGAAGAGTGCCAGGCTGTGTACTTGGAGTCACAGGTGGGATAGTATTGCCAAGCATTGATGGAAGAGAAATAAGAGTGTACAAATTCATATCCTCTTGAAACTTATCCACAGCTTCTTTAACAGCTTTGTGGAATGTGTCCATGGCTACCTTCTGAAACATTGGTGCAAGCTGTCCACGGAAGTCCGCCCCTACACGACTGAAGGACAATCCAAAATACATGCACTGACCAAGCAGGGAATCCAAGCGGCTTCCGACCCCACGTTTCAGATCCCTATCCAGGGTCTCCAAAAACTGTGCAACCTGTTGCACCACCCAGCCATGAAAGATGGCACTCTCATTCACAGTCTGTCCTCCTGGTGGCAGCAGAGGATCCTCATCTGAGAAAATGGCACGGTACTGTGTGATGATGTCAAACAGGTGTACTCGGCAGGCCTCGATGCTTTTAGTGATGTGAAAGTAAGGGTCTTCATCAGGGATGGCGGCCAAGACAGAGCGCAGCCAGCTTCCACGAGCTTGCAGGAACTTCACACGTAGTTCAGCTTCTGTAAAGACATCCATTCTGCGCAGGTAGCCAATCACCCGCAGGCAAACAGGTAGTTGGGAATTACTGCGCAGCTGCTGAAGAAGTTGATTCAGCATGAGCTGAGCTGACTGTCGAACCTCATGTACTATTCCCTACAAACACAGAAAAAAAACAGCATGATTAAAGACACGTCTCTTTCACAGTAGGTCCAATGATGACTGTATGAACATGCTCTACCTGAATGACAGGAAGTGATGAGTGTTTTTTCTCCAGCCTCTTCACATAGGCTGCTAGCTCCAGTGCTTCTTCATAGTAGCCATTCCTGACGCAGGTGTCCATAAGCTGAGGAATCTCAAGAATTTCCAGGATCTCTGTGTGGCGATTCAGTGTCAGACTGTTCATGCGCCGACTTACCCCGATCTCTTCTGCTTCTTTTACAAAACCTCTGGTATGGAAAATGCAAACAATTTAGCAAGCTAAGCAAACACATCTTTGTCATATTCCACAATGTTTTTGGCAGTACTTAAGCAGGAAACATACAATTGTGTGAAAGGGGACATTTTACAGTAAATAGATATTTTAGAAGAATAACTTTGTGTGTGTTTTTAAACCTATTTTTGGGTACCTAAAGTGTCTACCAACACACAAACTGTGAAATTAAAACCCAGTCACTTTTTCTTATTAACTGATCATCGGCAAGTGTGAGTACCTCTATAAAAGCAGAAATTTTAGTAGTTTGCAGGAAAGTCATCAACAATTATGTTAAAGATGCAAGTGTTGCTGCCAGCCTCACGTCTGGCAAAAAAAACCGTCAAGCACGGTGGTGGAGAAGTCTTGAACTCTTCTACTGTATTTGTTTGGGCGGATTCATTAACATACAGACCTGCATTTTTCACCAAAGCTGGGCAGTTTGTCGAGGATCTGAGATAAGCTGTCCTCCACCCGTCCAAAGTGTGTGTAGATCTCCTTGGTGCAGTGGGCAGTACGGATAAAGGTTTTGTAGTTGGAGAAGGCCAACTCTCTGGTCTGCTGTAGGATGTGAGCTCTCTCCTCAGCTAAACGCTCTGGCTCTCGGGTCAACTTCTCCACTCCATAAGAGCTCAACTCCGATAAATACGTCGCGAAATCTGAGTTTTCTCTCCAATTTTCAGGGAAACTGTCCTTAAATACAGACACCAAAATACTCTCATCCTCCACGTCTACGGTCGCCATTATTACTGCTTGAAAGGGATGATGGGAAACGCGTCATAGCTCGTATCTGAAACGCTGCCTTCTCAGGCTGCCTACTGAGGCAGGAAGACAGTTTAACAGTGGCTGTGTCCGAAACCTGAAGGTTGATGCTTTGATCCCTTGCTGCCTAATTTTGTCCCTTAGCAACATTGAGATAAAGGCATTTGTAACAGACTTTAAAACACATTCAGTAGGCATCAGTGCACGGCAAAAATACAAACAGCTTACTGCTAGTTCTTCAAAACTGACCAAAACGAGTTTTAAAATACAGACTTTTATGTAAACATTTGATTCGGACACGACTTCCTGTCTCAGACAAGAGTCTGAGTACCTTTCGGTTATCTCAAAATAACAATATCATAGTTATGAGAGTATCTCAAAAATAACGGCTTAGTATATCATAATAATGAAATAGTATCTCAAAATAACAGCAAAGTATCTCAAAATAAAAAAATTAGCATATAAAAAATAATGATAGTATTTTAAAAAAACGGCCCAGTATCTCAAAGTCAAAGTCAAAGTCAGCTTTATTATCAATAATAAAGTCAGCTTTATTGTCTTCACATGTACTAGACATACAAAGGAATCGAAATTACATTCTTCACTATCGCTGCGGTGTTGACAAGACAATACATTTCTAAATCTAAAGTAACAAATAAGACAGGACTATCCTTATGCTGAACACAATAATAAAATGACATTCAACATAGTACTAATGATAAAGTGATAAGTGACATGAGTAAGGTATCTCAGGAGTAGTGTATCTCAAAAATAACAGCATAATGTATCAAAAAATTATTATATATAAAAAAATAATGAGATAGTATATAAAAACATAAACCATGACTGCTTAGCATTTCAAAATAACGATTTCGTATCTCAAGATAATGATTTAACAATTCATTTAATAATGTAGAAGGGGTTGGATTTTTTTAAGTGGCGGGAATGAGCTTCCATGAGACAGTAAAAGCAGCAGTAAGCTGTCAGAACATCTCCAAGCTCAAGGTCAGGGCATCGCAGCTCTGACCAGGTTTAAGCTGAAGATAATGGAAGGAAGGATGTGTTATAACCGTGAGTCGTTTATAAAATGCCTTTATCTCAGTGCTGCCTTTTAAGGCTCCTATTTAGGCGTCAAGGCATCTGCCTCCTCGTTTCGGACACAGCCATACAGGGTTGCCAGGTCCAACAAAAATATCCAAGCCAAAGTCAGTCTAAAACCCACCCTTCAAAAGCTTAAACTAGGCCAAAATATATGTCTGTCACGTTTGAAGCAAATGGCAAAACAACTATAAGTGTACGACTTAGTATTTAGTTTATAAAGGATTTATTATCAGTCCATCAAACCTTTTTCTTTTTCCAGGTCCTTTTCCAGATCTCGTGTTTCCCCATTTACCTGACATTAGCTAGGGACTGTTTTCTCTTCTCTTTCCCTCTCCCCTTTTCAGGCTATCTTTCCTTATATTGTTATGTTCTCTTCGTTGATATTGTTGTATTCAAACTTCCTTGGTGTCGACTTACACCTGTTTGCACGCAGTGTTGAAGTAATATCTTAGGCAACACCCACTTTTTTGTTGTTTTTTTTGGCGGCCGCGGTAATTTTTAAAAGTAGCCCCAAAAAAAAGCATCCCGCCACCCTTGAATTTTCACCCGCGACTGAATTTTCAAACAAGCCCATTATGGCGTGAAAACCGCGAACCTGGCAACTCTGCAGCCATAGTTCGGCGGCAGCGCATTGCGTCATAAATCAGCGACATTTCTCCCACGTTTCCCTGAACGTGTTTTCTTTTCTGGGCTGGAAGTTTGATTTTATTTTCTACAATGCGTCCTTTAACTGAGGAAGAAACGAAAACCATGTTTGAAAAGCTCTCCAAGTAGTGAGTATATTTGTAGTACTGTAGTCTGGTAGGTAGAGTGTAGTTATTGAGCTCATACAGCATCTGAAACTCAATTACTCCCTTTCTTTTGATAGTTTGCTTATACATCATACACGTGACAAAATTGTGTAATTTTAATCCACAACATTTAAGTATATTAACAGCTAAACTATTATGTGCTTTATTCTTTCCCTTATTTGCTTTGTGTATGTAGTTTATATTTTATATTTCTGATTTATATTTGCGTTGGTTGGTTGGTTTCATGTCGCAAACCTGTGTTATTGTAATTAATAATTGGGGGGAAAACAATTACTAATTATAATGTCTATATGTCTGTGTTTTCACTTCTAGCATTGGAGAGAACATTAAGCTTCTTGTTGATAGACCTGATGGAACATACTGCTTCAGACTTCAGCATGATCGTGTGTACTACATGAGGTAAAAAACACAGCCTACACCCATCAGTCATAGCATTAAAGCTACCTCCTTTTGTCTACACTCATTATCCAATTTTATCAGCTCCTCTGGCCATATAGGTGCCCTTTTTAGCTCTACAATTACAGACAATAATACATTTGTTTCTCTGTATACTTTGTTCACCCTGTTCTTCAATAATCAGGACCCCACAGAGTAGGTGGTGTTTTGGTTGTGGATTATTCTCTTATTTTGCACTGCAGTGACACTAATGTGGTGGTGTGTAGAGCTGCTGGAGATTTTAAACACTGTTAGCTTACTGTCCACTCTATTGGACACACCTGCTTTGTTGGTCCACTTTGTAGATGTAAAGTCGGACAGTAGCTCATCTGTGCCACCTCATTGTCAGTGCTGTAGTGACAATAATGCACCAACCAAAACTATCCAGCCAACAGAAGATGAATCACCAAGTAGGTATTTTATGTCAATCAGGTATAACATTAAGTAATAAATAAACTTAAATAATAAATACGCAGGTTTGGTGAGTGACACGAGTAAAATCTGATTATTCTGATTTAGTTTGCTGGACCCCCACATTTTTCTCTCTTACGGTGGTGGTGGTAACAGTAACTACAGTAGACTTTGTCTAACATTATTTTCATGTATTTGTCCAATCAGTGAAAAGATCCTGAAGCTGGCTACCAACATCTCTCGAGACAAACTGGTGTCTGTTGGCACGTGTTTTGGGAAGTTCACGAAAACTCAGAAATTTCGTCTCCATATCACGGCTCTTGATTTTCTCGCTCCATATGCCAAGGTATTGAACATCTCCAGCTCAAGTTCTTAACTCTATAAAGCCAAGTTTATCACATTTGATACACAAGTTTTACGACAGCAGTGCAATAATTAATAATTATATATTTCTAAAATGAATTAAATAAGAAAAACCTGATGTATAAAATCAGACACGTCTTTTGTCCCCTTGTGGATTATCCATACTCTGCATGCACCACATAATACATTCTGATTTCCAAGTTCGAAAATTACTTTAGTAATCCTCTGTGTATAAGTGATTAAATTTGTGTTCTGTGTGGTTTTTTGTTTAAATGACATGCTGTGAACAATAGATTCTAGATGCGTTCATTGTGATTCAAAGCTCATATGCAATGTGTTCATTTGTTTTTATAATGAGTACTGATATGCACTCAGCATTTGATATCAAATGTGTTAATTTTAGTATACTAGTACTAGTAAATACTAGTACAACTCTAGTATTTTTTGCATTTGTACTTTCCCACTATTGTAAGTCGCTTTGGATTAAAGCGTCCGCTAAATGTAATGTAATAATTGGTCAGTAGGCCATAAACAGAGGAATTTTTTATTTTATTTATTTATTTATTTATTTATTTTTTAATGGCAAAAGGTTTTCTGGCAGTCATTTCATAGCTTTGCAGGTTCAAATATTTGCATTTTTATAGAATGTGTGTGTTTTGTCATAATGGCTGAAGTTAGAATGGTCAGAAATGATGTATTTGTCTCCTAACAGTACAAAGTGTGGGTGAAGCCTGGAGCAGAACAGTCTTTCGTGTATGGCAACCACATCATGAAATCTGGCCTTGGTAGGATTACAGAAAATACAGCACAGTACCAAGGAGTGGTGGTATACTCGATGGCAGATGTACCTCTGGTGTGTGTCTCCATTATATATGAAGTGCATTAGCAGTTTTTGTGGCATACAAGAGCTGCTATAACTGATGTTTCACATTGCAGGGCTTTGGAGTGGCAGCAAAAACAACACAGGAATGCCGGAAAGTTGATCCCATGTCTATTGTGGTGTTTCATCAAGCAGATGTTGGAGAGTACATCAGGAATGAGGATACACTTACCTAAGATGCAGATCTCAAAATAGACTGTTATTGTTTTTTAATCACCTGGACTGTGAACATTGTCTGCGATATGAACAAGAGACCAAAATGTGCACAATTGATTCCTTTTTTTAGACCAGTCCTTCACCTCAGTCATAACCAGCTGACAGTGTCTACTGGCACACTATTGGGGGCTCTGCCACAGGGCCTTGTAGACAACAGACCAGGTGATGTTTGTTAGCTGTCCTCGTCCCTTCTGAACCTTGCTTTTGCTGTGATGTTTGTTTTTCTCAAATATTGTTTGATTTGCTGAACATTAAATCTTCTTCCTGTGTTTGTTCTCATTTTAAATACATGCAACCAATCGACGATAATGACAAATGCATGCCTGTTCTGATTTATAGTTACACCTCACTACACTTGTATTTTGAGTGGAAGTCGTTTGCCAAAGAGACAAAACACACATTTACAGATTTTCTTTAGCTGTATTATTTTGTGCAACTTTACTAGAGATATTAAAATAATCATGAATTTCATTTGACAGATAAATGACAAGATATGATTGCATAATTAAATCCAGTTACTCAGTATTACTACACTTGACTCCCAAATCTGGTCCTGAAGCGCCAGTGGCCAACACGTTTGGCGTTTCCCTTACTCAACACATCCGATTCAATCTCTTGAGTATTTTATCAGCTCCACTGACCATATTGGTGCGCTTTGTAGTTCTACAATTAGACTATCTCATGGTTCTCTGTATACATTAGCCTCATTTCACTCTTGTTCAATTATCAGGATTCTCACACAGTAGGTACTATATGTGTGGTAGATCATTCTGTGGTGGTGTGTTGCACTAATACAAATGGAGCAGACAGCAGAGCTGCTGGAGATTTTATACTGTTCGCTCACTGTTCACTCTATTAGACATCGGCTTTGTTGGTCCACCTTGTAAACATGAGTGTAAGTCAGAGACAGTAGCTCATCCGTTACTGCACAATGTCATTCATCCTCTATTGGTGGATGCTATTGGCTGGATAATTTTGGTAATGCTATTTTTTATTATTCCATTTTTATTATATATTTTTTATTAGCAGTAACACTGAGCTGTTTAAATTACTGTGTGTACTACACTTGAATCAGCATGTATTAACATCACCACATCACTGTCACCGCAGTGCTGATAATACCTGCTCTGGTGTAGTCCTGAACAATGAACAAGGTGAAATGAAGCCAACAAAGTACACAGATAAACAGATGGACTACAGTCTGTAATTTTACTCAAGTACACCGATATGGTCAATCGAGCTGCTAAAATGGACAGTAAGTGTAGGTACAAGGAGGTGGTGTTTGTTTGGCTAATCGGCATGTACTGCTGAGGAAAATTACATTTCAGCACAATATTTCTTTCCACCCTTAGAAGTAACACTGGATTAGTGTACTGGAATGAAGTTTGCAGTCATTCCCATTGACTGCTTGCAACTTGAGACTGAAACCAACAGTAAAGTTTTTAACAGCTCTGAACCTAACACTTTATTATGCAAAAGAGCTTTACATATGAAAGAACAATTATTTTATGACACAATTGGAAAAAAAAATTGATAATCATCAGAATCATTCACACTGTATATAATGTAATCTGTGTTTCCTTTCCATGTGTAAAGAATAATGCTTTCAATGTTCTCTTTGATTGTATTACAGTTCTAGACATAATCTTGACCACAGTTACCACACTCGGCATGGGGTTTTTAACTTGATCTGACTAACCTACAAGTTTATAAAGCTTTGATATTCTACTCTTTGCTTCTACAATCAATCCTTTTATGCAGGAAGTTCATGTGCAAAAAGAATTGCCTTTGCTTTTCATTTACATACTGAAGGTTAATACACAATACACACTCCTGCAGCACAGGGCCTGTACTCTCATATAGTTTTCACACAGCAATGCCAGGAAATGTTGGCCAAGCTGTATTTTTTAAGGAACCAATGCAGTTAGGCAGTACTCTTTCTGTAGTGAGGAGAGCATGATAGCACATATATTTTAGTGTCAATAAAATGTTCTCTCTTGTTCCTAAATACTTAAAGATATAAAAAGCACACTATACATTCTTAGTGACATACATGCTAATAAAAAGGCCTTTCCCCAAACTGTTTCATCCAGTATAATCCAATCAAGAACTCTAGATGGGTATTGAACTTCATATTCCCTCCCCCCCAACAGCATGGTGGTATATCCTGCAGTACAGAAAACAATAAGGATTAGCCATCAGGTTCTGCTTAAAAACATTGTCTCAAGTAAAAAAATGAATTGCCAAGTCATATTCCACAAACTGTTAAACTACAGTAGATTGCACTCTGGTTGACTGGATGTGACCACATTGATTTCACCTCATCATATACAGTCATACAGCAAAAAGAATATTGTAAAACAATATTTTTCATAATTTCATTCTAAAAGGTAAACAGTTTTTTATATTCATTACACAAAGTGACAACTTTTTTTGTTTTAATGTTGATCTGTATGGCTTGTAGTTAAAAAAAAATCAGAAATCCAGAATCTCAAATCTCTTCAAACAGTATAAATACTGCACATCTCTCAGAGCTACAACTGCCACAATCCTAATATCAAGCCACTCCTGAACCAGAGACAATGTCAGAAGTGTCTTATCTGAACTAAGGAGAACAAGAACTGGACTTTTACTCAGTGCTTCAAAGTCCTCTTTTCAGATGTAAGTCAGTTTTGCATTTCATTTGGAAATCAAGCTCCTAAAGTCTGGAGGAAGAGAGACAGATTCCAAGGTGTCTGATGTCCAGTGTGAAGTTTCTGCAGTCTGTGATGTTTGATGTGTCATGTCATCTGCTGGTGTTGGTCCACTGTGTTTTATCCAAGTCCAAAGTCAACAAAGATGTCTAGCAGATTTTAGAGCACTTGGTGCTTCCATCTGCTGACAAGCTTTTTCCAGCAGGACTCAGAACCTGCCCACAGGGCCAAAATTACTACAAAAAGGTTTGCTGACCATATTATTGTGATTGATGTGTCAGCCAACTCATGAGTCAAAAGGTATAGAGGTCAACATAAAAATAAAAAAGGCTTACAATATGACACTTTGTGTAATGAACGTAAAAGTTTACCTTTTGAATTAAGTTATAAATAAAATTAACTTTTACATGATATTCTATTTTTTATGAATAGATACATACACTGCTAATGAATAGAGTGGGTTAAGGGTTTGTATTGGGTTCTCATCTATAGGCCAATTTCACTTTTATAGTATCCATAGTCTCTTATTTCCATGTTCTAACACCTGATGCTGCTCACGAGGATGCTGTTAAGTAGACATCAGGGAAAAGATACACAATTGGGAATATACAAGAATTGTCAAGAGGTCACCACAACAGGACTAACAAGTTGCTGGGAACATTGGCAATAAGAACCGACACTGCTAAAAGTTGGTAGGAAAAGGGCCACAGCGGTGCTTGAATGTGTCCTACTTTGCATTTTCTATCACAGATATGTGCACCTTGACTGTAGCATTATGGATACATGTCCCAATGTTTTGATTTTATTTCTAATATTCAATTATTATAATTATATTCCAAACATTTTATTAATGATTAAGTGGAAATACTCAGTCAGACCAGTCAGGCAGAGGCCCATGTCAAATTCAATACTATTCATATTACTCTACAGCTACTGCATAAAACTATTTAGTTCATAAAACATGGTTCATCTGCAATAATAATTAATGTATAGTTGTCATAAAAAATCTTTCAACTGTTGAGGTAAAAGCTCTCAGCTTACAGAGAAGTGCAGAAATACAGTGAAGGGGTGAGGGACAGCCACAGTACATGATCCCTTAAGTAATGACTGGCATGTAGCCTGTGTGCTACCTCAAAAACAAAAAGCAATAAAGAATGTCAATCAGTTCCTATGCTGTTGAGCCTGTTTCAACCCAAGTGTCAAATTAACTGTCTTTCTGAGCGTAGTGAAAATTGCCAGCTATTACGGCTGAACTGAAGTGTGCAAAAAGGGTGCAGCTCATGCTTTAATTATACATACCCTAATGTGATTTGTCTAGATTCATGCCAAACAACTACATAATGGATCTTGATTGTAGCTTTGATAGTTCAGCAGTCTAAATACTCAGTCTAAAGTATTTAGTGACATTTGCATGAATTTAAAGATTAATGAGGCTTAACATGTAGTATTGTCTCTTCAGTATAAGCAGCTAAAATAATGTCATGTATGCCTCATTAAAGTTGTAATAAAACTAAGACAGGACAGCATTTTATTACAGCCTAGTAGTAAGCGCTTAATGCATAATATGTTTGAGAACCTTCTTGGCAAATAAGACATTCTTATTCAAACTCCAATTTGGTCTGTGATGTTCTTTGACTGACCAGAACTCATTCAATGGGAAAGACAGGACTACTTTGACACTAACGCTCTGTAGCAATACCCTCAATATTGTTAATGTTCTCAAGTACCTGTTAAAAGCATGGAGTCAGTTGTTTAATCAAAACTAAAATAGTACACATAAAATCAGTCCCTTAAAAAAACTAATCTGTTCAGATGTTCATGGAGACAGGTCAGGCACAGGCAACAAAAGCAAAAATAAAAAATGATCCATCTGCTGAGGTCCAGTGGTCTAATTGTGAGTCTATTCTGTCCTGGCCCCTCTCCTCCACTGGGCCAGCTTTAAGTCTATTGCACGTTCTCTTCATTGTGTTCCACTACCTGTGTTAGCATTAAGAGAGAAGTGCCTTGTCCTCACTGCATGGTGTTTACAGGCATGATGACACACAGACATGCTGGAACAACCACGATTCCCTCCTCAGACAGAGAACTCAGAGCCTCCTTTGTGAGTATGGACCATCAGTAGACGCCGCAGACGTAATCCAGCAAATGGGTTAAACCACAGAAGAGAGGGAGGACCTCCAAATACTGCCTTCATTCCCTCCCAGCGCACCCGCCGCTCCCATGTTGGCTTCTCGTTCTTTAACCTCTCGATTTCCTGTAAGCAGTGAATGGAAGTTCATGCACATTAAAACAGCACTCAATTCAGTGGTCATGCCAATTCTGAAAACATAGTGAATAGTGCACAGATTATATCCTGTGTGCTTAGTTTTTCCACACATTGCTTCTGCATTTTGGCCTAGTTTTTGTTAAATAATTAATGACACAATGTAATTTGCCATGTGTTGTTGTGTATAGTTATAGGTTGTTGTTGTTGTTATAGAAATAGGTTATATTTACCTAATTGTGAGACCAGGTAGTTTTTTTTATTATGTTCTGAGAAGTAAAGCCACATAATTCAAAGAGTGTACACACGTTTTACTGGAGGATTAAACCTGTGCATTAACCTGGATTAAAATCCTTCTACTGTTAGACTGCAACTCTGCTTAATTATCAGTATATAATTAGCTTATTTATGTAATAATATCTCATTAGTTTTAATTAAGCCATTAGCAATGAATTTGGCCCTTAACTAGGCTTACTCTGTGCCTGGAAAAAACACTCTCTATGGGCTGCTGTGCATGACTCACCGTTTCGTCATTACAGATGGAGTGAATTTGTGTGCCAAACATGACAGCAGTGAAGGTGAGGAAGAGGAGCGCCTCCAAACAGAGGAAAATAAGAAGCATGACAGCCACAGGAGGGGAGAAATCACTGCACTCTGGAATAAACAAAATTCAGTAAAAGTAAGGTCAAGAGCTGAAATGTCTTATTATAGAACCACAGACAAATAGAAACAGTGTAAAATACAAATATTACAGTCTTCTGATATACCTCTATGGAACATTATACATGCTCTACATCAGGGGTGCACAAAACATCAATTGCGATCTACAGGTCGATCTCATGGCATATAAAAAAAAATACACGTCAGCCTATCATCCGTCCTCGCTATAAAACATCTCACTTGATTGACATACAGGGAGACTGGTTGAGCACTAGGACCCAGCGGGATTCCAAGCCACTCAATTTAAAAATCCTGTTTTGCTTTAGACCGCCCACAAGCTCATTCGACTGGCTCTGCCATTTCTTGCTAACGTGTGATTGGCCGTCTCCGCTATCGCTTCATAAAACAGCACCTGGACTTGTAAACGGTGTTTTTCAAGTTGGCCAGCAGTCCGTGTGCTCCTGTCACTGTACGTTCTGCCTGTGTAAGAAACCTAAAACTGACCATTTCCATACAGAGTGGGAGGAGGACAGTTTTATACTGTCATTTTTGAAGTGTGTTTGCCTTGACTGCATTATTCGGCGTCAGCCTTTTCACACATGAAGATCATTAAATCCAAGTATCATATGATCATTTGGAGGTTTGCTTGAGGCTGGCTATTAACTGTCCAGACTATGCATCCCTCACTGATTCCATTCAAGTAAAGTAGGCTTGACAAAACTTGTACACAGTTGTATTGTGCAATATGGGTTCATGTAGTTATTCAAGGTACACCAGCATTGTACACATAAATTGTCAGTATATTTATAAATAAATATGTCTTGCATTTTAATATTAGCTAGATCATTTTGACTTGGTCATTAGATAAGTATCTCAGGCTGAAAAAGTGTGCGCACCCCTGTTCTACATTCTTACAGGGAAATAAGAAAAACAAGCAAAGATGGACATCAGTACCTGGATTAAGTTCAGTACTAATTATGATTTTGGGATTGGATGCGATGATTCAATTAAATACAATAAAAGTTTACCTGTATCGCACTCTTTAATCAATATATCAAATAAGCTTTAAAGAAATCATGGCAGGAACTGACAAACTCAGAAGAGGAACCCATCCTCTGATCAGCACTGGACAGCAAAATCACAACAATGATAAAGCAACTTGTTTCTTCTTTTTTGTTATGGCAAAACTGATGGCTCAGTTAAATTATTTAGCATGCTTCTACAAACCAAATTTTGATATCAGAAAAAAAAAACATTGTGATGAAATGTAGTGTGACTATCATTAACCTAACTGTAATGTGATAAAAAGTTTGTGCCACTTACAACAACAAAACCCAACAGTAATAAAAGGATACATGTTCCAGCTAATTTACTTAATAAATGAGCTGTCACACATATAGTTTAACACGTCTTAGCACAGCAATCAAAATTGTTTTGGTTCTGTTTCTTTTCCTTCCCAGTTAAGAAACCATTCTAATAAGGCCAAGGATTATAAGACATATCATTATGACTCACCGCTCCACTGTACTCTGACGCACGTGAAGAAATGAAAACCACTTAAGCAGAGGGCATGCAAGGAAATGGAGGCTATGTACATCTGTACAGAAAAGAACAATAGATGTTTTACTCAACAGCAGCATAATAAACATTATTTCGCATCAGAAATAGTAAAATACAATTCCTAATCTACCAATATCAAAACAGAATAGTAGTAGGTGAGAATCAACAAATCATACACTGAGTGGTCACTTCATTAAGTACACCTTACGCTCATTTCCCATTTTATCAGCTCCACTGACAATACAGGTGCATTTTGTAGTTTTACAGTCACAGACAGTAGTCAATCTGTTTAGCCTTTTAGTTTTATTAGCTATTTGTAGTTTTACAATTAGAGACATTCTGTTTCTCTGTATATATTAGTAGTCTTTTTTCACCCTGTTCTTCAAGAGTCAGGACCACCATAGAGCAGGTATTATTTTGGTGTTGGATCACTCTCAGTCACTGCTGGAGTGAAAATAGTGCACTTTTTAGTGCGACCACCAGTGAATGACTAGATGACGACCAACACAAGCTGTGCAGCTGCTGTCTCTGACTTTACATCTACAAGGTGAACCAACAAGGTAGGTGTGTCTAATAGAGAGGACAGTGAGCTAACATAGGGTTTATAATCTCCAGCAGCTCTGCTGTGTCTGATCCACTTATACTTGCCTAACACACACCAGCATATCAAAGTCACTGCAGTGCTGAGAATGATCCACTCTATTGACTACAGTCTGTAATGTAATGCATCTATATGGTCAGTGGAGCTGATAAAATGGACAATGAGTGTAGATACAAAGTATGTGTGACTAACAAAGTGGTCACTGAGTGTATAAACTCTACTTTTGAATGGAAGTGTAATATTTCAAACAACATAGAAGTTTCATATTGTGTGTGTGTCTATAACTACAGATAATTGAAATACCATAAGGCCCAAACCAAATGTCCCTGAGCCATAAAACAACTACGCAAATGTCTGCTAAAGTGTAACCCAGATTTGGCTACCATAGTTTGCATTGTAGCAAGTGATTGAAAGTGTGCCTAAACAAAAAGAGTGACACCCCCACACCCTCCTTACAGTGAACAGGACAAAGAACCGCTGATTGTTTTCTCCCACACAGTTGTTCACCCAAGGACAATGATGATCCATTTTCCTGATACATCTTTTGCAAATACTGGAACAAAGGAAAACAGAACACTAATTGATTTTCCTGTCAAAACATCAATTACTTTATAATGCTTTCTGTGGGCAATAGTGACTACATAGTTATAAATAGCTAAACTGCTGCTATAAAGCACACAGGCTTAGCTCAGGTAGAAAGATCCTGTTTGGTTACTTTTGTAACCGTTTTGTTGTGCATTACCTGCAGTGATGGGCTCTCTCTGGCTTAATGCTGCAACATTTAGGGCACTTGTAGATGACTTCCCCAGGTTTCAACTGTAGGCTTTCCATGTACTCTTTAGTGGCATTACCCTTAGGAACAGCACCCTGTCAAACACATTACACCGATCAGTCTAATGACAAGTGTCCAGAATCTGCTGTTTCATTACATTGAAAACTGAAATCACCCTAAAGTTGCTTGAACTTATGTGGAGGGAATGTAACTCATGCAAATCACTTCAGATAAAAGTGAAAGATAAAATTGTATTTAATCTGAAACTACAATATCTCCTGTTCTTTATTCCATTCTCTAACAAGTATAGGATAGACTGCAGATTCATTGTACATGTAGTAGGTCATGAAACAGCAAAATAAAACTAATGAATATGATTTGATGTATTCATAGAATGCTTAAAAAAGACAATCAATCAGCCACAACATTAAAACATAAACCTAATACCGTGTAGGTCCCCCTTGTGTTACCAAAACAGGTCTGAGCCCACTGAGGAAAGAACTCCACAAGACCTCTGAAGGTGTCCTGTAGTATCTGGCACTAAGACATTAACATGTGGTCCTTTAAATCCCATAAGTTGAGAGGCAGAGCTGTTGCAGATCAGACTTGTTTGTCTAGCACATCAAACTGATGCTTGACTGAGATCTGGGGAATCTGGAGGCCAAGTCAACTCCTTGAACTCGGTCATGTTCCTTGAACACTTCTGTGGCACATTATTTTACAGAAAAAGACCAGTGCCATTAGAGAATACTGTTATCATGAAGTGTGTTGCTCTGCAACAATGTTTAAAGTAAGTGGTAGATGTCAAAGTAATGCTCATGTGACTTGCAGGACCCAAGGTTTTCCCAAGAGAGCTCACACTGTCTCCACCAGCTTGCCTTCTTCCCATAGTGCATCCTGTTACCATGAATTCCCCAGGTAAGTAACACACACACACACACACACACACACACACACAATGTATAAGTAAACATGGTTTAATCAGATCAGACCACCTTTTTTCATGGCCGCTGGGGCCAGTTCTGAACATCACGAGCCCACTGTATGTGCTTTAATATATATGGTTGGCACAATGGTTAGCATAACCGGGATTCAAACTCGTGATCCTCGGGACATAGTGGTAGCGTCTTTGCCCGCTGAGCCACTCGGGCCCCTTAGGCATGCATTTTCTACCCACGTGTTAGTGAGCCTTACTGCTACAGTGGAAAGCCTGTTGCAGTGCAGAGATGCAATGTTTTGGTAATGAGAAATTGACTATGAAACATCATATATGTTTACTTCCTGATTGTCATAACATGAATTCTGTGCACAGAAAAAGATATCAGACCTCTTGGATACAATTCTTTTTTTTTTTTATATATATAGGAAATATGTATATTGTGTATTATTTGATAGACAGGTAGCTATTAAGAAAAAAGACTAAAGATAAAAACCCGACTGTCAAAGTTTAGGGACAAGATTTACAGCAATCCTGAGCTACTTTAGGGAGTACAGATGGAAAGAAAGACAAAGGTTATGAGAATTTATAGGAAAGAACTATAACTATCATTTAGAAAATTGCACACTCATTCATTTGCACACCCAGACACAATTGTTCCAGTTGAAAAGTTACATACTTAGTAATGTATTTCACAATTTGTTCATTCCTATAATTTTCCATCTCCAGGTATCAGCAACGTAAGCAAAATGGGAAAATAAAAACAGCTCATGATCTGTCCAAAAAACAGAAAGAAAAAGCAATGGAGGGAAAACTCCCTCCCCCGCAAAAAAAAAAAGACAGAAATTTGATAATTTGAACTGTTCATGAAAATAAACATTCTTTTTCACAATGGAGAATTGTGTGTTAAATGTGTGAGCGAAGACGTTATCTGTACTCTTGCTGAACTGTGAATATGTTAAACTGCTTAACTTGATAAATCTAATTTACAAAATATTCAACCTCATTTTTGAAACATCATTCTCATTACTGAAACTGTTGTTTATTAAATTAATTAATTATCAAATAGTCATTTTGTGGACTTCATCTTTAAAACTCGAATAAATAGGCATAAAAAAATCCAATAAATCTTCTGAAATTAATATTCACATTAAGTTTAGACCTTAATCTTAAATCATCAAAAGGCATTTTATCTTTAAATGCATTTTGAAAATTTTCATGTTAGATGCCCGCTAAATCAGGTTTATGAGAATGACCCAATTGGATCTTGTCAAAGTTACTCAGATCCTTGCACTGTTCACTTGCTAACATAACTATTGGTGCTAGTCTAATGATAATCAATGTTACTCATGTCACCAGTGCTTGGTTTTAATGTTATGGCTGATCAGTGCATACAGTTGAGTAATTTTAAACAATGAATTATGTGGCCTGTACATTCTGACTGCTTTAATCAATATTGTCCTTGAATGCCTATGAAACTGTTCTCATAACACAGGACATTGTATTGTGTAAAGTGGCTGATAAAAAGGCATTCAAGAAAACCCCAGAGGGTGAAACTGAGAGGAGGATTAATCTGCAGCAACAGTTTACAATTGCAAATGTGGCCAAGCTGTCTTGGATCAACCGTCAGTCGCACAACACATCATCCAACAGATAACTCTTCTAGTGATCAAGTTAAATTTACCCCAATCTTGTTAAATGATCCAAATGGTCTTACCGGATCCGTCAACATTGTGCGCAGGTGCGATGCCAGTGCCAGCACAGCCAAGAAGTTAAATGCCACTCCGTTGATTAGAGAATACCAGAAGCTTTTAGATGGAAGCAGCATGACAAAATTCACCACAAATTCTGCGTACAGCACCAGAAACCAGGTCATGAAGGCGCAAACCATGCCACACCCATCCTGGATAAACCAGATACGACCCACAGCCACCTCCTCTTCTCCACTGCCCAATAAGGGATGGTGCTGCTCCACATCCCGTAACCGGTGCCCTGAAGACTGCATACTTGCCTACCTGCAGACAAAAAGTAAAATGAATACAATTAAATGTCAAATAATAGATTTTCCAGCTGAGCTTCCAAAACTAAGAGGAACTTGTTTTTGAAAAGTTGATCTGCCATTTATAGCTACAATCTGAACATGAGACTGATGAGAACTAGATCTGCTACAGGGTAATGAAAATATGCAAACATGAAAATAATTTCTTCCTTTGTGCCATTTATAGCTAAATATCATCAAGTAATAATGCCCAGGTAGCCGAAAAACCCTCTCATTATCAATGCATGTTATGATTTCCAACTCACACTGATTTAAGAGTAAAACAAGATAAATGGAACAAAAAAAAACTAATAAACCAACAACAGACTACCGTCGGTTAAATGAAAAGTGAAATGGCTGATTGAAAGACATACACCATTTCCTAAGCCTCCTGCAATTTTGAAAGTCTAAAAAAATCATACTACTCAGCACTTATACATGCAGGATGAATGACATTTCCATTAACTGTTGTGGTATCACCTGAACTGTGCTGCCATTCAAACGCCCAAGAGTTTGTCCACAATTCTTTGCATTTGGCCTCCCGTCCAAAAGGAAACAGCAATATATGTCACTTAAAACTGAGATTTTTTAAAATGCTCTGCAGCATGTATATTTTTTAAACTCAGTTTCAGTATTTCAGTGGATGAGCAAAACACAGCTTTTTGAAAATGCAGCTGACATCACACCATTAACTTGGGCATAATTGTCGCTTTTCATTTACTGAGCAGGCAAAACATGGCTGGACTGTTAAGATGCACCTGGATCTAAAATGTTTATAACTTAGCTTCACCTTCTCATTACACTGTAGTGTCGCTGCATCAGAATCCACTGCTCTGTTGCTTTTTAAACCAAATTAGAAATACCAGAAAACATCCACTCATCAGTTCTTAAGACAGTACTGGTGTTTCAGAGACAAATGCATAGCCAATCCTAATACATCCTGGAGGTGTTTCTGTTTACCCTATTGGGCTGACACACTCATGTGGGCATTTTCAAGTTGTTTTTGAATTCGACTGAACATAGAGATGATCAAAAGTGTTAGTGTGCGTGAAGATTTTTTTTAAACAAAGAAATAAAAAGATATTTTCCTAAATATCTGGAAACGTATAGACAAAGCCTAAAAGATGAAAGTCAGCTGGCTCAATTTATTACATGGATGTTTTCAAAAAAACAAACAAAAAACACCTCACTGAACAGAAGAACGAACGTGAAGAGAAAAAAAGATTTTTAAGCTGAGTTTTGAAGGTGGATAGAGTGGGACAGTCTAAGAAAGACTGAGGTAAGGTGTTTTATACTTTGACAACCAAGACACTGAAGGAACTGTAGTGACCAGTTTGAACTTGGGGACAAACAAAATACGGGAATCAGAAGACCTAAGTGTTTGGTACAGGCAGTAAGAATGAAGGAGCTCAGCTAAAAGGATGGTGCCAGAAAATGGAGAGATTTATAAATTATCTGCAGGAGTTTACACTGAATGCAAAGTGGAACAGGAAAACAGAATTGGGATGATATGAGCTGATTTTTTGAGTGAGAGATTAATCTGGGAGCTGAGTTTTGGACATACTGAATAGATAGTTTTGTTAGGAATGCCAATGAGAAGTTAACAGTTCAGGAAAATTTGTACTTGCCTCAATCACTGGTCCTCACACTGACATGCCTCCACCCTGGTGACCTGGGCAGTGCTGCCACAGCAACATCCAAGGGATTAAACCTGCAGATACAAACACAGTTATATCTATAGAAATAGCTGGCACATGCTTATTTGTCAAGAAATTTATTAAATACAATCGGACTCTCACAGCAGCCATCAAGCTAGCTAACCAGAACACTCATTTAGAATTGCACCAAGAATCAAAAATACTGAAATGTTTCAATACTCAAATTTGGCAATGGATTCTTCACTCTTACTTGTAATACTTTCTAACAGAAAATAAAAGGACTGAAACATGTGATGGCTCTAAAGAGAACCGCAGCTTTAGAGCCACAGTCAGTTAAGTTTTTTTTTTTTTTAGCTCAAGCTGTGTCTGTGGTCAGTTTGGACAGTTGACCACTTTACACTTACCCATGCTGAGATTAAATGATCATCTCAATTATTTATATGATGACTAAAAGGAAAATTACATTTTATAAATCATGACTGCCCTAATGATGAGAGTTTAATGTACAGTCAGCACTGATTTGGTACCAATATTGAGTTCAAAATTCTGGTAAAGTGAAAACTAGAGCTGGGCAATATAATATTTATTGTTATTGTAATAAATTACATCAAAATATCTTTTCTGAGCATATAATGGATATTGTCAGTACTGAAAACACTTCGAAACAGCATGTTTAATTAAAATTAGAGTATAATTATTGATGTATATTAAGATTGAGTGTAGCACAGTATGTAAAATGCTCAATACAAATAAATGAATTTGTAGTTTTTCGTAGCATTTATAAAACGTTATCGCATTGTTGTGAGAAATAGGAAATATTGTGGCATATCGTGTATCGTAAAAAAATGTCCTGAAATATCGCGATATTGTCCACCGCTAATGACAACCCTAGTTCAGATCAGCTGGCAAAATTTTGTCTCGGAAAAAAACCCCACAATAAGTTAAAAATATTAACACACTCAATAACAGAAAGACTTTATTGTTTAACTAAATTGTCTATTGGTTGCTTAGAAGTTAGCTTAATCCAGTTAGCCTGTTGTAGCGCTAGCTTGGCTAACGTACTGTAACAATGAACCTAAGCTAAACTTGCTAAGCTAATGAAGAAGAGTAACCAGCCTGTTAGCTAACTAATCATAGTATCACTACTGCAGACCTACTGACCGTTTAGGAGTCCGGCATTACTTAAATATTAGACATTTTACCCAGAAGTCAGTTAATTATACTAGTTCTACTGTTTTCTAGCTACCGTTAACAGCTAAGTGACAACTCCACTGACAGGAAAGATGCCTCATCTTAATAAACCTAATTCTTACCGAAATTAACGTGTCGGCAGAAGTCTTATATCTTCGACAATAAAACGTACACGCCTGTTTTCATTACACCCAGTTAGAAAAGTCCACAGTCCAGCATATGTTTAAAAACGAGCAGAACAGGTCACACAAGCTTCTTCCGGGCTCCTCTATCAACGCCGTCTTCTTCTATCTACAGCTGAAGCGTGAAGAGCGTGTTTCTGCCCCCCACTGGACTTTAAAAGAGCAGTTTCACTGAACTTTAATAGAGCAGTTTCACTGGACTACAACAATGCAGCTTAACAACAGCTTCACTGGTCTTTAACCAAACAGATTCAGTGGACTTCAATAGAGATGTTTCACTGTACTTTTAACAGAGCAGCTTCACTGAACTATAATAGAGCATTTTCACTGGACTCCAGCAAACCAGCTTCACAACAGCTTCACTGGACTTCAAAAGAGCAGTTTCACTGTACTTTTAACAGAGCAGTTTCACTTGACATTAACAGAGCAGCTTCATTGAACTTTAATAGAGCATTTTCATGGTACTTTAACTGAGCAGCTGTAGTTGACTTTAACTGAGCATTTATGCTGGATGTTTAACAACAGTTTCACTTGACTGTAACAGAGCAGCATCACTGGATTTTAACTAATTAGATTCACTGGCCTTTAACAGAGCAGGGAGATTATTTTTAAGTGAACACATGTTTCTGTTGTATATGTTTGTACTATTTCTGAGTTGATCTCTTTTTAAAATTTAGAAAAGAAAGTTTGGTAAAGAAATTTCCCCTAAAACACTCTTATTATTACGTTTTGATGAGCCTTTATTTAACTCCAATGAGTACTTTATAAAAACAAACTTGATCATTATAAAAGTGTTTTATACGTAAGATCTGTGTAATTACATGTCTACAGTTGTGAATTAATGTTTGCAATAAAATGAGAAATTTTGTATATACAATAACAATAAAAGTAATAACAGTAACAATAAAACATTGTCATATTACCCACCACTATTAGCAACATATTCTTTTTTTCCATAATATTAATGGTGTTAAGTAACACTATGTTTTCTGAAGATTTTAGTAGGCTATAAGTACTGGTATTGAAGAACCAAAGATGTATGTACTTTTTAGCTAAAAATTGATCAATAAATTTGTTATACAGTGTTGTGCTCACATTGATTTTGAACCACGTGCCAAAAGTAAGATGTGTTCCTGGCAAAGGCAAATGTTTAGTTTTGCAAAACAAAGCAGTGCTTAAGAAACAAGAAACCATTTCCCCAATTTATTAGAAAATAAATAAGCTATATTTATGTCTAAGAGTATTTTGAATGTGTTAACTTATAACTTGAAAAAAAGGCAGTAAGATGAGGAAAATTTTTACTAGCCCGAAAGTGAACAGTGTGTCTCCAGTCATAATGGTTATGAGTGCTTTAGCAGTGAAGCAGTAATCTGATATTAGTTAAATGTGAAAATGCTGCAAAAATTATTATCCAGAATGGATTTATAAACTTCAATACAAATGTATATTGTTGTATAATTATATGAACACACATTTCCTTCTTCTCTTTGTTATTTGTATTGTTGATGTTATTTGCAAAGGGCAAAATTTGAAGTATGCAGTCATACATGAAAAAACAAATAGTGAAAAGTGACTTTTTTCATAATTAAATAAAAAAAAAAAAACAGTCATATACCCATATAAATGAGCTTATAGCTCATGTGTTAGCTCTCCAATAAAGTACAGTAATATCATGGTCAGAAAACCATAGTAGTTTTGGCACTGTCAGCCAGTATGAAGTGTTCTAATATCTCCTGGTAGATGTTGACTTGGACTTGATAAAACACGGTGGATGAACACCAGCAGATGACATGACACCTCAAACCATCACAGACTGCAGAAACTGCACACTGAACTTCAGACACCTTGGATTCTCTGTCTCCACTCTTCCTCCAGACTCTAGGAGATTGATTTACAAATAAAATGCAAAAGTAACTTTCACCTTGGATTTCTTGTTTTAATGAGCTATAAACCAACCTGATCAAGATTAAAGGAAGGCTTAAAATTGTCACTGTAATGAATATAAAATGAGTTTACCTTTTTGAACTATGAACAAAAATGAACTTTTTTTATGTATGTTTGTAGTATATAATACCATTAGCTAAATATCTTACCTTTATTTTCCACTTGGTGGAGCTACTAAGCTACAACTCTTCCGCACCTGTACCCAACTCAAAAACAGCCATTCTTTTAAGCCAGCTTGACATTATATAGCATAATTTAAAATGTAGAGCATTTATATTCTTTATACTATAAAGATAATGTCATTTCTCTCATGTCAACATTCCTAAATACCTGAATAGAATAGTTCTGTATGTCATTCTCTCTCTCTCTCTCTCTCTCTCTCTCTCTCTCTCTCTCTCTCTCTCTCTCTCTCTCTCTCTCTCTCTCTCTCTCTCTCTGTCTCTCTCTCTGTCTCTCTCTCTCTCTCTCTCTCTCCTTTACTGTTGGCACGTGTCTGCATGAGGACATCACTGGCAGAAGTGAAGGGGAGATCTGTTGCATGGCTTGCCACCCTGAGGATTTACCCAGGATAAACCGCGGCCTGACAGTTGCTCACTATTTTCTCCTCTCCTGTTTGAGTCTCTCACTATTTCCAACTGTCTGCTATAAAAACATGCATTAGCAATCCCCTAAAGCAGATTAAAGGCTGAAGCATCAGAGCCGGAGTCCTTTCTCTCCCAGACTGCCACTCTCGATTACTCTGCGATGGACACTCAATCCACAGTTAAAACAACATGCAGTGTATGCTCAGCAGCTAGCTTAAATATACCACGAGTCAAAACAACCACACTGTTGCTGGCAATACATAATATGCCAAAAATCATGTCAGCACTCAATTCCATGATTTGTTATTGTGACATGGGTGCAGAGCAGTGGCTGGTCAAGAGTGTTAAAGAGCTCAAACATACACCATATATTATTTTATTTGCATGTACATCATTCATTCATTCATTCATTATCACACCCGCTTAATCCTTATTAGGGTCGTGGTTAGTCCCTCACCCCCTCACTGGGCGCAGGGCAGGGCATTACACTATTCAACTAAGCCCAGGACAGGGCGCCAGTCCATCGCTGGGTGACACACACACACACACAGACACACCTACGGACAATTTTTAGAGTACCTGACCTCCATGTTTTTGGACTGTGGGAGGAAACCGGAGACCCCGGAGACCCCGGAGGAAACCCACGCAGACACGGGGAGAACATGGAAACTCCGCTCAGATGGGGAATCGAACCCAAGACCCCAGCGCTGAGAGGCGAACGTGCTAACCACTAAGCCACCGGCCCCCCCCCCCCCCCCGCATGTACATCATTCACAACGAATCACAAATAGCTATCTTTTTTCAAATGCACTCCTAAAATAACTAATCTTATAGCTTCGTGATATAAAGATGTATGTATAAGCTGGATTGGTAGCAAATTACTTAGGGCATCTTCTACAACATTTACTAGTTTTATGGATTTTCTTCCATTTCTAACCTTGTACCATGCACTAAATGAGTGTATCACCTTTGCTTATGAATAATTTGTGTGACACCACATGAGTAAAGTGACACTCCACCTCATGGTGCTTTCTGGATCAATTTCTCAGCTTGTTACACTCATCCACAACTGCTTAATTGCAGGTACAGGAACAATATTCACATTTTAAAGCACAGTGATTTATTGTATTTGAATGTGTTTTCTTGCTTCAGTGTACATTTTCAAATACATGACAATTAAGCAATTAAGATAAGATCTTGCTCATGAGCCATGGCATATTTCTAAAAGCTAAGCTTGTCATAGTCTAGAGTCAAGAATCCATCAGAACTTCTAACTGAGCTTCACGGTATGTATGACCTTCTACACACTGAGGATTAATCACAACTCAGTGATCAGCTAAGCTACTCTTTTCCTTCTCATATCATACCAGTGAACCAAATCTTTCTATCCAGCAGAGGAAGAGTGTAGGTTCCTCTGAATCCTGAGCTGCTTTACACTGGATATAGACTTGAAGAATCTGACATAGTCTAAAGGTCAACCACAATGTTTTAATACGTACCCCAGTCTATTGGTATTACTAGAGAATACTGTGTTTTGATTTGATTTTTCAGAAACTTTCAGAAGCATGACTATCTCTTATTCACCTTGCAAAGCTACATTCAGCTCCACTTCTTCAGCATGGATTCCCCCCTTGAGAGATGACCATTAGCACAGAATATTCTCTGCAGCTTTCTCCTGTCACATGACTAAAACGTCACACACTAAAACTGTTTTGGAAAGCGGGATGGAGTGAATGGGGGAGGGCGTGAGAGGAGGTCCTGAGCTTTTCACTCTCACCTTTAAGTTCTCTGCTTGCTCTGAGTGAAGACCTGATTGGATTAGTCCTAAAAGTGGCACCAAGCAGATGCCGCAGCTCCTTTAGGATGATCTGTGTTTAGAAGGGAAAGCTCCTAATCCAGAAGAGGAGGCTTATTTAAAGAAAAAGGGACATGAATGGCTGTGGTGGTGGATCAGGGCATATCACTGAGTTGTTGCTAAATACAGGTTGCCAGATTACTTCTTAGAGGGCCTTGTAGATGGAAACCTCTGACGCCGCATAAATGTAGAGATTATGGAAAAAACACTTTCCGCAAATGATGGGAATGGGAATGATGCACATGCAGGAGAGGTCATAGTGAGCAGCAGGAGAGCAGTATTAATCACCTTCTGCTTTGCAGTGAGTTGGCAGAATGTAGTCAGGGTCAACCTCAGTCGAGACTGCAGTATAGAGCTGTGACTTGCTGCTCACCCCAGCTCTACTATTGCGTGTAGACTTGCCATGAACCACTGTGTCTGAATCTCTGGAGTGGAGAGAGTGCATCAATAATTTAGCAGAGAAGACAGGCTTCCTTTTTCTCATTCTTTACTCTTGGCTAGTGCAGACACTAACATCGTTTCTCCATATTCTATGCTTAAACAAGTAGTATATCCCTTGTTAATATACCAAGATGTTGAATCAGAGCTAGGCTTTTGTGTACAAACAAACTTAAAACGAGTAAGACTTAATTAAGAATCAGCCCAGTAGTTTTATCTAAGACTCTTTCTGGACATACATATGACTAATATTCTTTCTAAAATAAAATGTAATGCAATGTGGGTTCATCTTCTAACTATAAATTGCATATTCAACATACATTTCTTTGCTGGATACAGAAATAATGTCTTACATTTTACATGAGAAGATGAGTTGCTTCCATTAAAAGGGGCATTAGTGAGCATTATAGTGCTAATCCTAGGTCCCTTAGTAACCTCTTAATCTGGATTACGATGTGTGCAGATCATCCTGTCGACTGGACGAGTGACCCTTTCGTTGAAGCAATGTTACACTTCATTAGCTCTTTACACTTCACACACTGCTCCAGCCCTTTTTCCCTACAGCGATTTCCTCTTCCAGTCTAAATGACTAAGCTTCTGTACAGATGCCAGAGCAAACACACTGGGCCTTTCCCCTGCCTGTGCTCTCATTAATATGCCAGCATGTGTAAATGTTTAGGCATCCCAAGGTGCCAGTCAATAACTCCCTTCCTATTCATAGGCATCAAACAGAGAGTCAAATCTAAGGCCTTAATTTGGAACAAATTGTATTCAGTATACACAACAGGAATTCTGTAAAATCAGAAAATAAATAAATTAATATCAACCATTCAATAAATATGGAGCTAATATGCAGGTTATACAGTTTAGAGAATATAAAAGACATCAATAGCCATCCAGTTTGGACATTCTGTTCAAATTGCAAGAAGATTTTCTAAGTAAAAGGTTCTGCACAGGTACATTCATCCCACAAGTTACAATGTAAAATGTGCCCTTAAAGGTAAAATGTTACAATTAAATGTTCACTTCATTTGGTACAATTATGTCCCCTAACTAAAGGAACTGAAGATGGACTATTAAATGTATCACCCCAATAACAGGAAAGGTTATTTTTGTCTGAGAGTGAACATTACTGTACATTTTTCTATTTACAGTATTTGCTGAATTTAACAAATTGGGGGAAAAAATTGCAGAAGCCAATTAGTTTTAATGATGATCACCATGATGAATATGGAGTCCTGCTGATGTCTAAAGTATTATTCATTTTCATAGTCCACAGTAAGTCATACTCTGTCGTAAAACACATTAACTAGTGTGTTAGAACTTAATTAAGATCTGGAAGTGGTCTGAGAGCCAGTTTAAACTCCAATGTTGAGATTCTGTGCAAAATGTAAAAAAAATGCAAAAATGCAAAAAAAAAAAGTAAACAAAATGGCAAACCTCATAGACCCATATTTTATTCAAAATAGAACATAGAACACATATCAAATCAGATCAAATGAGGTTTTTTACCACTTCAAAAAATATATTAACACATTTAGAACTTAATAGCAGCAATACAGCTCATAAATGTTGGGACAGGGGCAACAAAAAGGTTGAAATAAGTGGTACTAGTAAAAACAGCCAGAGGAGCAATTTGCAACTAAGTCACATCACTGGGTATAAAAAGAGCATTTTAGAGAGAGAAAAACAATTTCTTAGTAGCAACCATGGGCAGAGGTTCACAAATTAACAAAAACTGCACCTATAATTTCAGGAACATTTTCAGAAAGATGTTCCTCAATGTAAAATTGCAAAATTGTGAATGTCTCACCATCTACAGAACATTATATCATCAAAAGATGAAAAGAATCTACAGAAATCTCTGCGCCCATAGAACAAGGCCGACAGTAAATATTGAATACTCTTAGATGGCACTGCATTCAAAACGGACATGATTCTGTACTGGAAATCACTGCATTGACACAGAAATCTATGTCTGTGAACACAGTTTGCCATGCAATCCACAAATACAAGTTAACACTGTATGATGCAAATCATAAATGCATGATCCATAAATGCCACCATCTTCTCTGGGCCAAAGCTAATTCAAAATGGACTGAGGCACAATGGAAAACTGTTCTGTGGTCAGATTAATCCAAATTTGAAATTAATTATGGAAACCACAAATCCTGTGTCCTGCAGACTCAAGAGGACCATCTAGCTTGTTATTATTTAACAGTTCAAAAACCTGCATCTCTGATGGTCTGGGGTTGCATTACTGCCGATGGCATGGGCAGCTTATACATCTGGAAAGGCACTATCAGTGCTGAACAGTATATTAAAGTTTTAGAACAACATATGCTCCCATCCAGACATCATCACTTTCAGGGAAGGCCTTGCAAGACAATGCTAAACCACACACTGCATTCATCACAACAGCATGGCATCACAGAAGAAAAGTCAGGGTACTGAACTTATCCTGCCTGCTGTCCAGACCACATCTGGTTCATTATGAAATAAAAAATCCAGCAAAGAAGACCCGGGACTGTTCAGCAGCTTGAATGCAATATCAGACAAAATGGGACAAAATTCATCTCCCAAAATTCCAGCAATTGGTCTCCTGACTTCCCAGACGTTTACAGACTGCTGTTAAAAGAATAGAGGATGTTACACAATGGTAGACATGAACATGTCCCTTTTTTAAGATGCATTGCTGCCATCAAGTTTTAAATGAGTTAATATTTTAATTAAATTATAAATGGTCTAACTTTCAGCATCTGTGTTCTATGTTCTATTGTGAATAAAATGAGTTTTTGAGATTTGTAAATCATTGCATTCTGTTATTATTGATATTCATTTACATTTTACACAGTGTAAATGTTTGTATATCCCTTTCATGTATGATGGGCAGTTAATGTCATTATCTTCTACGACATTCGTGCATGAAAGGGATATTACTAGGGATGCACCGATACCACATTTTTTAAAACCGAGTACGAGTACAAGTACTTACATTTAAGTACTTGCCGATACCAAGTACCAATAA